>CAWUDS030002144.1:0-100899 GCA_963859935.3 Lathyrus sativus
CTCCAATGGTCGAGCTGCATACACCAACTACTAGAACTACTTGTTAACCCTACTCGGGTCTAAAAAACTTTTAAACCAGCTTGTGGTCTTTTTAGCCCGAAATACGTTTGCTTTGATCTTTCATACCAGATGAAAGTACGTAGGCACAAGACGCGATGTCTTGGCGAGCAACCTTCCCCCCTCTCTCTCTCGTAGTTAGCCGAACTACGTGGACTCTGACTTTCCCATTGCACGAGAGAATACGTAGGCACAGAGCGGCGATGCTCTATCGAGTCTCTTTTCTTTTTCTTTTGTCCCTTGACCTTTAGCTAGATAGATGATCACCCTTTTAGATAGACAACAAAGCATGGATCCCGCCGAGTACGACGGACTTAAGGGGTGCTCATACCTTCCCCTTGCGTAACCGGCTCCCGAATCCAGACTTGGTTGCAATGACCTTGTCTTTTCCCTTTTCGTCAGGTTTTTCCGATCGTTTCCTTTCCCTCTATTTGGGGTAAATAACGAAAGGTGGCGACTCTTCTGTTTTTCGCCGGGTGTTTTTCGCAGTTGCGACACATAGGAGCAAGCTCGACGTTTGACAGCGCTGGCCTCCTTTGTATCGTCGGAGAGGCGACCAGTGCTAAGGTAGGCGTGTATCGGGGTCATCCAACAGTCGTTGTCCCCAATGGCGTTTACCTCGAGCGTTGTTTTCGCTAATTCTATGCTGGGATGAGCGAGGACCTCTTGAACGACGGATTTGTTCCCACCTTTCTTCTTCGTACTTGCTAGCTTCGAAAGGATGTCCGCTTGGGTATTCGCCCTAGACTTGAGAGGCGACCAACTGGGAGTCCGTGAAGATTTTTATCTCTTTGGCTCCGAGGTCTTCTGTCAGGCGGAGTCCGGCCAAGAAAGCTTCGTACTTGTGAAGTAGATCCGTTTTTGTCTGTCAGAGGTTTCCCGGATTAGTACGGTGCTCACTGCTTCGGTGGAAACGGTCAAGTACAGGTAGAGGGTTTTACCGACGTCTGGCCTCGTCAGGACCAGTGGCTCCGACAAGACGCGTTTGAGGTAGAGGAAGGCCTGCTCGCATTCCTCCGTCCATTCGAACGCGACCTCCTTCCTTAGCCGTTTGAAAATGGGAAGGCATGTTGTATTGATTTGAAGACGATGCGAGATAATGAAGCGAGCATCCTATTGAGGGACTGTATCGACTTCTTTGTGCTCGGGGTCACGATCTCGGAGAAGGCCCGACATTTATCCAGGTTTGCCCCGATCCCTCGTTTGGTCAGGTAAAACCCAAGGAATTTCCTCGCGCGTACACCGAAGGTGCACTTCTCTGGGTTAAACCGCATCCTGCACTTCCTTGCTGTCTCGAAGACTTTCTTGAGGTGGGCCGTGTGGTCGACCTCGTTGCGCGATTTAACAATCATGTCGTCCATGTAGACTTCGAGCATGTCGCCACTCTCTCCATAGAAGACTTTGTTCATCATCCGTTGATAGGTGGCGCCAACGTTCTTTAAGCCGAAGGGCATTACATTGTAGTAATAGTTGCCTGACTCGGTCATGAAGGTCGTGCTCTATTTATCGACTTCGCCATGGGGATCTGATTGTATCCCGAGTAGGCGTCTATGAAGGATAATAATTTGAAGCCCGCCAAGTTGTCGACGAGCTTGTCGATATTGGGGAGGGGATAGGTGTCCTTGGGACATGCCCGGTTGAGATTGGTGTAGTCAACACATATTCTCCATTTTCCATTTGACTTTTTAACGAGTATAACGTTGGACAGCCAGGTTGAATATCGGGCTTCCGAAATAAAATTTGCCACTAGGAGGTCTTTTACAGCTTTTTCAGCCGCCGCCGAATTTTCGGGGGACTGCCTATGTCTACGTTGCATTATGGCCTTCGCAGTTGGGCTGATGGAGAGCTGGTGGCAGGAGACCTCAGGGTCAAGGCCGGGCATCTCGGCGGCACTCCAGGCGAAGAGGTCGACATTCTCACGGAGGCAGGCCTTCAGCTGCTTCCTCGCCAGGTCAGGCAGTCCTACTCCAATCTTCACGCTCTTGGTCGCATCTTCGCCGAGGACTACTATCTCGAAGTCCCCGTCTAGAATGGGGCACGTTGGGTGGAAGGGATGCCCGTTGACCGTTGGAGGAGCATGCTCGGCTTCGTCCTCATGGTCCTGTTCGCTGGGGAAGCGGCAGTCGAGGTCCACGGTGTCGACGTGGTCCTTTGGCCTGTTCTCCTGGATGGGCGGAGGCTTGGTCGCTTTGGTAGGGGGACCGATCATGCTGAGGCCTTTCATTGCTGTCTCAAAACACCTCCGAACTGCTTCTATGTCCCCGTTGAGGGTGACGACGGCTCCCAGCCTGGTATAGTACTTCATCTTTAGGTGGACTGTCGATGGCACCGCGGTGAGCTCTGCCAGTGTTGTTCTGCCTAAGATGCAGTTGTACAAGGATGGGCATTCGACGACCAGGAAGCGAATGTTGATTTCTCTGACCATCTCCTATGCCCCGAAAGTGACCTTGAGCTCCACGTACCCCCACGGTCTCGTCGTTGTCCCGTTGAACCCCTGGAGGTCGGAGCCGACATAAGGGGTCAGTTTGGTCTCGTCGAGCTGCAGCGTCGAGAATAGGTGGGTATACATGATATCCACCGAACTCCCTCCGTCGACCAAAATGCAACGGACGTTGAAGTTTGCCATTTGTTCCCAGATTAGAAGGGGAATGGCGGAGTTAGGGTCTCCTTCGGGAAACTCTTCGAGATAATACGTGATCGGGTTAGATCGATCATGGAATTTGTCGAGTGTGCTCATTTTTCCGGAGTTGTTGCTCATCAGCTCGTCAAACTTCCTCTTCACGGACCCGATGGAGAGCTTGTTCGGGGCCCTACCTGAGATGACCATCGCGGTGGGGAAGTATTGATACGGGCTGATGAGGCGTATTGGCTCTTCGGGCAGCGGGTGTCCGGTAGGGAGACTGTGTTCTCTTAGGGAGAACTAGTCCTCAGGTCGAGTGATGTTGAGGGCCACCTACAGCCCGAATTCGTTGGAGGGAGGAGAGATGTCTTTGACTCTTTTGGTTTCGTGGGCCTCCTGTCAAGGGGCATCTCCTCCCCTGGTGTATCTCTTCAAGTTCCCATCCTTGATGAGTATTTCGATTGCATCCTTCAGGTGGATGCAATCCTCCGTGATGTGCCCATGGCCGCGTTGGAAGTGGAAGTATTTGGACTTGTCTATGTTGGCCTTGGGGGGGTGCCAGTTTGGGAAAATGGACACCTCCCCGGACGAACTCCGAGTTGGTGCACTCAGCCAGTATGCGCTTTTGGGAAGCGACTAAGGCTGTGTATTCGGTGAAGCGGCCTGCAGGACCCTTCTTCTCTCAGGACTCTCGAGGAAGATCATCTCGTCGTCGGTCTCCCCCATGCCGGGGGGCTGGAGCTCCCTCTTCTCGGGACCCGCGAGGGGTTTCGCGGTTACGAGAGTCTCGGGCAAAATTAGCAGCCTCGGTCTCCTCTTACCGGATGTAGTGGCGAGCTTTCTCGAGGAAGCCTCACAGGGTGATTGGTCGGTGGATTGCCATGGCCTCGTAGAATTTGGAGCCGCGATATAGGCCCTGCTCCATGAGGTAACGCTCCATGTCGTCTGAAGTCGTTACCTGGACCGCCTCCCTCGTGAATCTCTCAATGTAATTCCTGAGAGGCTCATCCGGGGCTTGGATGATCGCGCCCAGGGCGGCCTCTGTCTTCGGATGGCGTCGGGACGCCGTGAAATGTTGCGAGAAGAGATCCTTTAGGACCCTCCACGATGTGATGGACTCAGGCTCTAGGCTTTTGTACCAAGCCATGGCTCCCTTCCTTAACATTGTCGGGAAGAGTCTGCACTTGATGGCTTCTCGGACATTCCTGTAGTCGAGCATGGCCTCGATATCTTCCAGGTGGTCGTCCGGGTTCGAGGTACCGTCGTACGTGGAAATTATGGGTGGCTTTTCCATCCCATGGGGTATGGGGTTGCCATGATCTCCCGTGAAAGGGGGGTCGTGTAATCGTCCTCGTCACTTCGAACTGGGGAGCGCGAGGGCGAAGGGTTGTGCCGAGGGGCTTAATTGTGTCCTCTCGACCTTTTGTCCGGGGCTTCCGGTCTGTTCTCTTTTGGCATCGGGGAACGCCTTTCCTTCTAGGGAGGTGATCGGACGCGCTTCTTGGAGGCCACCGGCTTAGGCCTCTCCAGTTGTGGTCGGCGCCTCCGTTGACGGGGGGAGGGGCTCCGGGAGTCTTCGCGTTGATTTCTCTGCGGGGGAGAGTGAGACAAGGTATCTTGTTCCAGCATACCGATGCGCTCATTCTGTTGGAACAACATCATATTGGTTTGGTTGATGGCTGCGAAGAGGGCAGTCGTCGTCGGGTCCACACCAGCTGGTGTGGGAACGGGCTAGAAAACAACCGGGCTCCTTGCTCGAGGTGCGACGTGATGTGCCGCGTCCTCGGACGAAGGGGAGGTCGTCTGTCTGTTTCTCCCGTCACCCTCACGGGCATGGGACGTCCCAACCTGGTCGTCGTCGTTGGTGATTGAGGCGAAAGCGAAATTGTGGGCAGCATCATCGTGACGTGGACTAGTCATGATCTCGGAGGTTGAAGTTGGAAGCTTTGGTACTTCTGCTCGGAGGAACGGGGAAGCTTTATTTTCCCACAGACGGCGCCACCGATCGTACTTGATCAGAAGAGATTGCTGACCGCCACGTGTCGTTGATCTGGGAGTTTCTCAACGAGAATAGGAAGGAGGAGGGGGTGTACCTGCAAGATACTCTGATGCTTAAGTGAGTAAAGGAACAAAGTGGGAGCAAATACAAAAGTTAGGTGTAGAGAATTGAATACCTGACCCTCTAGTGAAAGAGGGTATTTATAGTGAGACCCCAACGCAGGGCCAACGGTCACTTGTGTTGGGCTGGATTGTCAGGCCCAACCCAAGTGACTGCTAGGACTTAATGGCGTAGTGAAGACCAGCATGTGGTCTTTGCCCTAGTTCAACCGTCCCGTGATCTCCGGAAGGTGGGCTGACTTGCTCTTTCGGAGGTGGGTAGTTGCCTGATGACGTGTCCCCGCGGGGGAGCACGTGGAGAACGTGTGGAAAACGTGTTATTCTGTCCGATAGAGTAGGGTGTCTGCCTAGTGTGTCTAAACCCGTGTCCGACACTGGGGGATTCAGGCCTTATTGGATCTTCTCTAAATAGCGTTGGGTTTGGCCTGTCCGACGGGTGGGCAAGTCTGAGCCCACTCCAGAACAATATTCAAAACAAATCATAATAAATGTAATTATTCTTTTAAACCATATAAAAAAAATAAAAGTATCTCTTTTATTATTTATTTTGTTTAATTCTAATTATATAAAGTAAATTATATATTATATTTACTAATGGATAAAATATATTAACCACTTCATATTTTAATAGTATTTTCTATAAATATGTGCTAACCTGCGAGGCCGATTTTGGATCTGTGCAAAGATGCAAAGAGTATAAAAAAAAGAGAGGCATCAAAATCAAAATTTGTGTGTGGAATATAATTATTATATTTATTTTATGTTGAATATTATTGATGTTTTGTCTTTGCGGCATTTTGCTTCCAGGCAGAGCTGCGATAGTTTTTATGTTTTTAAGTAATTATTTTAATAGAATACTAAAACCCATTTTAATTTTATTTTTTTAATATAAATATTAAATAATTTTTTAATTAAATATTTAAAGATGTTATTTGACTAAATTATTTATTATTAAATTCTTATACTAAAAAATATCATATAATTATTAGTGATTTGATCTTTCTCTATAAAAGATATATTATTAAATTTTATTTTATAATAATATATTTTAGAAATTTGATATTAATGTTATTTTTAATTAAATCTTATGAATATATAGATAATAAATTAAAATAATAAATTTAACATATTCTTAAACAAATTGATTTAGGTTAGTCTAGTCTAACAAAATATTTATAAGCTTTCATTATTTTATAAAATTAATTCCACTTTTTTCATACTCGTCAATTATAATAAATTTTGATAAAGCGTCTCTCGAGAGTAAAAAAAAAATCAAAGTGTTTCAAATTAACTTTTTTTTTGGAACACAAATTTTAAAACTTTGAAGTTAAAAATCAATTGTATCTTCTAGAGAACATTGTTGACTGTAATTTCGACACTCATTAATGTTGGAAGTAAGTTAGGAGGTTTCAAGGTCATATTCTAAAGAAGAACATAATGAATTTGACAACAAACAGTGACAAGGTTGTTTCGACGGCAATGAAGATTTGAAATAGGCTACTGGAGTTTAACGAATCACTTTGAGAGATAATACATTGTTTTCGACAGAGAAATGTTGAAGATCTAGTCGAAGAAATCTTTGCATAAAGGGGTTATGATTTAAGACTTAGAATTTTTTTAGCTTAGATTGGAGTTTAACATTGTTCATTTGGAGAAGTGTTTCGACCGATGGAATTCAAATAAGGTTGGTAACCACCTTTTGGCCTTATCTGTTTCTCAAGACATGTGGAGAGCTTGAAAGTGACGAAACGCATGCAGATTGAAAAGTGGCGCTTTCTGGCGAAATAACCATTAGATGACGGTTATTTTTGTTTAGTATAAATATAACACTTAGCCTTTAGAATAAGGGTGTTCAACAATTGTACAAAAACTCTACATTTTACTCCCAGTACTTGCGTGTGAGAAAATAGTGCTTTTGAGAGAAATGTACGTTTGAATACCTTTCTTTGTAATAAAATTCATTTAAATTCTAGTCATTTACCTTTACATGCAATTTATTTACTTGTCACTTATCTTCAAGCAATTTATCTTCAAGCAATTTATCTTCCTGCAATCTACATTTAAATTCTAGTCATTTACCTTTACATGCAATTTATTTACTTGTCACTTATCTTCAAGCAATTTATCTTCAAGCAATTTATCTTCCTGCAATCTACATTTCTTTTCTTACTTAAAAGAAATCACAACGTTCTTTTAATAACTTTAGAGAATATTTGAAGAACATTGTATAAATGTTCATAATTATTAAAACCAAAAACTAAATAACAACACATGTCTTAGGATCAATCTAGTCGATCCTGTAAGTGACCAAAGACTTAGTAACTTTGGAGGACTAGCGATTGTTTGCCATTTTCGACGATAAACAAATTGACACACCCGGTAGGACCGGTGTTGTTAACTAGAATTTGTAGAGATATTAAGAAAGTTTTTCATTTTTGGTTTTCTGTAGTTTCGTTGCATGAGATTAAGAAGTGGTAGAGTAACCACTAATAACGAAGTGATACCAAGAAGGAGACATGTACGTATAACAATGGTGAATCCTCCAAGTAATAATGAATCGCCCCCTTCTTCGACGGGGGAAACGATGGCTACAACGTCTGTAGCCGAAGTGGTTCCATCCATAGCAAGTACAACGACAATACCGTTGAATGCTTATAGTAGACCTATCTTGTCCCCTGTTAGAACTCAGGGGCAACCATTAACTCCTCCTCCAGTGGGCACTTGTTCATTCAGGCTTTTTATGTCTGGATTTACAATGCCTTTAAATGGTAGAGAACAACCATATGGTATGTCAACTTCAATGATGGCTAATTTACATAATGCAACTGCATGGTTCGACTACCCAATGGTGAATACGTTTTATGCTATAAGAAATATAGGTCAAAATAACCTATCCCCAAGGATGGGATTCTCTACCAAAATGCCCAATTTTACTACGAATTCTGCAGTGGTGTTGAGACTGCAAATGGACAAAAGTAATCATGATATGACCCATATGTTGGCCCAACAAATGGGCATTATATTTAATCTATTGATTCAAAACACCACTCAAACAAATCAGAAATTAACAGCACAGATGACTAGAATTGCATTTTTTTTGGAGTACCACAAGCCCCTCGACAGATTTGAAAGGATGCGATAATTGAAAACCAGGGGGTAATCCTTGAAGAAGACCCTACAATTAATCAAGTCCAGCAAAATGGACCCCGTGTCGAGGTGGCTGATCAAGGAGTTAGGGTCGAACAACCAGTTCCAAGGGAACAAGAACTAAGGGTGGTGATAGTTAATATAAATTAAAATGCGGACGAAGTCGTACATCAAGTTCAAAATGATGGTATGGTTGGGGATAATAATTTGGCTGCCATGATTGAAAGGATTATGGCACGAAAGGGGTAAATGTTGGCCTTCATAGGCCAAATTATATTTCCCCATTGTCTGATTATATTGTACAAACTCCTTTTCCTAGGGGATTGAAAGTCCCAAAATTTATAAAGTTTTCAGGAGATACTAGTGAGTTAACTGTCGAACATGTGGCGAGATATCTAACTGAAGCAAGAGATCTTGCTAATGAAAAAAACTTAAGAATTAAGTATATCCCTAGTTAGCTCACTAAAAATGCTTTAACATGGTTCACTACACTCCCAGCGAGTTTGATCCATGATTGGACTCGTTTAGAGAGATTGTTCCATGAGTAGTTCTACATGGGACAGTCAAAGATCAATCTTAAAGAGTTGGCTAGAATTAAGCGTAAATTTCCTGAGTCAATCAACAACTACCATAATAGGTTCCGTTTGCTAAAGGCAAGGTGTTTTACACAAGCTTCTGAGCATGAATTGGTCAAAATGGCCGCTGGTGGGTTAGACTATTCCATCAGAAAGAAGTTAGATACCTAGTATTTGAGAGGTATGGCCCAGTTGGCCGATAGGGTTCGATAAGTAGAATGTTTGAAAGATGAAAAAGCTAGAGCAACTAAGAACAATAGGAGAGAAAGTGTAGCTTACATTGATATAGATGAAGATGATCAAGAGACATGTACTAACCCTTTAGGTTTCAATGAGAATGAAATTGACTTGGCTGAATTAAAGCAAGGGCCACCTTATTCATGCAAGGTCCTTGCACCTTCGAATGAGAAACATCCCGTCGAACCAGAAAAGAATGATAAGTTCCCTAAGAGATTTTTGACCTATTAGTCAAAGATGGCCAAATGATAGTGCCTCCTGGCACTAAAATGCCTCCGTTAGAACAAAAATAATAATGAGGTTTTTGTAAATATCACAATTTTCTTGGCCATAAAACTTCACAATGTTTCTTTTCACAGATTTGGTGCAAAAAGCTATCAAATACGGAAGGCTAAAGTTCAGAGACAAGACAAAGTCTCAAATGAAGATTGACTCAGATCCCCTTCAGGTGGGAGACACACACTACAGTGAGCCGACCATCATTAACATGGTTGAAGCTTCTGAAAGTTGCTACATAGTCGAAACTATTGAAGGTTTCTAGAAAGTGATGAACAAGACTAAGGCTACTGAAGGCCTTACGGTCGAAGACGTGGATAAAGCTGCTGAAGGCTTTATGGTCGAAGACATGAGTAAAGTTGTTGAAGGCTTCGAAGATAAGATTGAGGTTGTTGAAGTCCTTAAGGGCGAGTAGAAAATTGAGGCCACTGAGGGCCTTGAGATCAAAGATATGAATAAGGTTGCTGAGGGCCTTAAAGTTGAGAATATGAATGAGGCCACCGAGGGCCTCAGGGTTAAGTTAGAGGGATTGAAGATCAATGATAGCGCCAACCTGGAAGTCCATATGGTGGAAGTAAACGGTGAAAGACATCCTGACAAAGAGATGGCTCGTCAAAGTGAGCAACAAATGGGGGCGGCCTACCCTAAAGATGACGAAACCTTGCTGGAATTCCTCCACCATTGTCAGAAGAAGAAATCTGAGGTTATGTTGTGCCCTAGTGTATTTTAGTGTTTGATAAAAAAATGGCCAAAAACCATGAAAGGGTTCGAATAGCCAATCAAAGGGGAAACTGGAGAGATACTCGCAGTCATTTCACCTTTGACAAGAGGGGGGTCTTTCAAATAATGGATCAGGGAGGCCTAAGTATTCAACCAAATAGACCTTCTACCTTTAAGCCAATTGTTGATGCCCGCAAAGGAAAATGGGTAAGGCCTAGTGAAAGAGGGGAAAGAGGCCACGAAAAGTGGCAGAGCTTCGAGGTAGGAAGAGGTTCTTCGATGGCTTATAGGAAGGAGTTATAGGTGTCGAAACAACACACCTATAGGTCTGAAAACCAAAAAGGAAAAAAAATCCTATGTCGAGGTCTCAATGGAGAAGATAATAAAGGAGGAGGAAGGCTGCGAGGGAGGCAAATGAAAAGGTGATGGCTGAATAAAGTACTAATTTTCCTTTAGAGAAAAATGGAGTTGAGGAAAGGAAACCTGTGGGAAGGAAATTGTTTCCTAGTTAATTGGAAGATCTTAAGTGTAAGTCGAGGGATATAGCAAATGATGAGGACACGTTGACTGAAAATTTCTAAGATACATAATCAGAAGCTTCGTTGGACATAACTTGCAACGTCGTTTATGTGTTGCCCAGAGAATACGACCAGATTACTGGGGTCGAAGAACCGGAAGATGTAATGGAAATCGAAATGGCCAGGCATAGGCCAGTTTGTTATTATGTTATGAATAATGGTTGCATTACAGAGAAAAACGCCTTCTTCGAAAGGCCAGATAAAGCTATGAGGAGTCATCTTAAGCCTCTTTTTATTAGAGGGAAGGTTGAGAATATGGTAGTTAGTAAGATTCTTGTGGACGGTGAAGCGGCAGTTAATCTGACGTCGTATTTTATGTTACAAAAGGTAGGAAAGTTTGATACAAACCTTAAACCCCACAATATGGTCTTATTAAACTATGAGGAAAAAGTTGGACGCACTCTGGGTGTGATTCAGTTGGAGTTAACTGTTGGAACAATAACTAGACCGACGATGTTTATGGTTGTCGAGTTGAAGGCTAACTATAATTTATTTTTGGGTCGTGAATGGATCCATGGTATAGCTGCAGTACCATCTTGAATGCATTAGAGGACCACCATATGGTGAAATGACGACATAATGGAGAATATCAAGGCCGATCAGAGTTATTTCTTAGCTAAAGTGTATCAAGTAGATAGAAGAAACTTTTCATTCGATCCTACGGATGCGACATATTATTCCCTTCACTTGCACCCAACTTATTGGTTCTAGTGGGATAGAGAAATGGTAGGAGAGGATCCTAAATTTGAGAGGACCCAGAACTCAAGGTTGAAGTGATCCAGCTTTTAGGAGAGTATAAGGACTACTTTGCTTGGGATTACGACGAAATTCTAGGATTGAGTATGGAGTTGGTCGAACTAAATCTGCCCATCAAACCTGGAAGGAAACCAATCAAGCAAAACCCAAGAAGATTTGCACCAGAGATTCGACGAAAAAGTAAAAAGTTGAAAGACTTCTTAAATGTAAGTTTACTCGTGCAACTAGATATGTTGAATGGATTGCTAACATAGTCCCTATTATTAAAAAGAATGGGACTTTGAGGGTTTGTGTCATACCCAAAATTTTACCCTTAGATCATTAGGTTCATTTCGCACTTCATTTTATTCTGCATTGTGTTTTACCTAACCGATAACCGGTTTGCCTAGTCTGTTGGTTTTTGCAGGAAAATCACATTGTGTGCGATTTAATTTATGAAGGGAAAAAGGACATTAATTTATAGTCTGCGGACAATTTATGAAACCGAGTCGTCATCAGGAATTCTTCAAGCGATTAGGGTTTCAATCTCCGGGTCGTGCAATTCATATTTGAGGTTGAGCTGAGTTTACGACAATATGGACGTCAGGTTTCTCGTGGCACAATACATTTTATTCAAGAGCCGAGATTTGGTCGTCAGTTGAGTTTTGAGGTGCTGTTTGATTCCTAAACCGTATGGAGCTGAGCACGTTGCAATCTAAGTGGATTCAGGTAAATGGTGCGAGAATTTGCTTTGCGGAATTTATTCTGACAGACACACGCTGTCCTGCTTCCTGCTAGTTACCAGGTTACAGAGTTAAATTATTCGAGATACAATTTGAATTTTCAATGCGGAGGAAAGTTTGTTTCACCATTTAATCGGATTTCTCTGCTTATCCGCTCAAGACCATATGCACCGGTTTTATTATCCAATATGAATTAATTTGCAAAGATTTTTGTTGGAACTCAGCAGTTACGTCAGATTTAAATCGTGCAAGATGATTAATTGTCGAATTCGGAGTTTGGAACGTCAAAGATTAATCAGATAATTTTAATTGGATGAATTTAATCAGACGAATTTATTTGGATGAGTTTAATCGGATGAATTTGGTCAATTTGAATTTAATCAGATGATTTTGATCGGTTGAACTTAATCGAGTGAATTTAGTTGCTTGAGTTTAATCGGATGAATTTACGCGGAGAAATTTGATTAGGAATTAAATTCAATTTATTAAGAAAAATGGAATTTTTTTATATTTAAATTCTATATTTTTTATTACAATATACAAAGATGATTACAATTACAAATTGATTTATAATTATTTTCCTAAAAATACTAATTGTCTTCGCGCCGATCTTCGTTTCGAATTTTCGGACCTACAAAAACCGACAACAGAGAAAAACAATTGTTAAATGGTTTGAATAAATTAAAAGTGGTTTGTTTGTCACTCCGATACCCTCAATTAAAATTCATCATCGGGTACGTCGGGAGGGCAACAACGACGAGGTCGCCGCCAGCTCCCGACTTTACTTTCCGACCCCGGCACAAACCCGACAATATCTGTTCAAGTTTCTTTCTGAGAGAGAGAGAGAGAGAGAGAGAGAGAGAGAAAGTGATTTTAGAAAAAGTGATTATTTGGAAAAAGTGCTTATTCTAAAAATTAATTTTTGCCAAGCAAGACTTAAGATATCCAAATCCATTTCAGTAACAACAACTGCAAATCCATGGATATCCAGATCCAGTTTAACAACAGCAACTAACTTCCTGAAAGAAATCCATGAAAGGCGCAATGCTTCTACACTAAAACGAATCAAACAAATCATCCTGGAAAATCGCAAGTTCCACAACAGCCAAGCAACAAAATTTCTTGAAAAATCGCAGCAAATCCAACAGACAAAATCAAAGCCAAATCAAATCTCATCATCATAAAATCGAATCTGCAAATCCAGGCCTAAAAATAAGTTGAAAAAGATTAGAAAGCAGTGGTATAAGAAGATCAAATAGGGACAACGGAAAACCCTAGAAAAAACCAAACGGCGGCCATCTCACCAAGAACAGCAAAACCCATCCGTGAACCATTACGAATTAGAGTGGGAAGCACCCTAAACGTTCATCACCTGGACTCCGTTAGAAAAATCCATCATCAATAAACCCACAACAGCCGCGAAAGCCGTCGAGTTCGCCTCAGAAGGTTAGCTTCATCATCGGCCGAAATAACCAACGCCGTCGACGGACCACCGAAACCCACTGCCCCCTCAGTTCCTCAAAACATCATCAGAAAAAGCATCCGCGGAATCCACCATCCGCAAGCAAGATCATCATCGGCGAAATCTACGACCCAAAGAACAACAAAGCGCTACCAATCGGATTTGGGGTAAGAACCACCATTTTTTTTCATTCATGTTCTTGTAGCAGGCACAGAAGAAGGAGAATGGACAAGTGGAAAAGGAACGAACAAGAGAAAAGAAAAAGAAGAAAAAAAGCTTCAAAAAGCTCCCATGGAAGGCGCCGCTCGCGGGTAGGAGAAGAGAGAAGGGTTTCCAAAACCCTAAGCTACATTTCAGCAAATACTGACCCATTCCCCCCTTTATATTTTTATTTTATGTTTATGTTTTCTTCCATATTTAGTTAATTTAATTCTTAGTTTTATAATAAAAAACATAATATATGTTTTAGTTTCTTAATTAAAATTTATTTTTAAAACCATTTTTTTCATAATCAAAAACTTATTTTTTAAATCAAATTAAAACCTTTTTTTTAATCATAATTAAAACTTATTTTTTTTAAGAACTTATAATAAATTATCATGTATGAATAAAAATAACTTTTTTTTAAGCTAAGACTTTTTTTAAAAAATAAAACCTAACGTAATTAAAATTTAATTTTAAAACTAAAACTCTTTTCTAAATTAATTTCAAAAACAATTAACTTTAAAACTTTTTCTTAAAAACATGTTTAACCTAATTCTCTAACATTTCACTTTTAGTTTCTAATTGAATCGTCACTTAATTGCTAATTTGATCCCTAACCTTGCCCCGTTTAATTTTGTCTGATGTTTATGACGTTCCTAACGTTATGTCATTATTCGTTTTGGCTACTAACCTCGTACATTTCCGTATTTCATTTTTTATGGTTGTAATTTATGCGAGGACATCGTCGCTTTTATTTCGTTATTATTCTTGCATTTTTCATGGTTGTAATTTATGCGAGGACATCGTCGCTTTTATTTCGTTATTCTCGCACTTTCCCATATTTCAATTCCATTGCTTAATTAATTTTTCAATGCATTATTTACCGTTAAGATCCCCTCCGAAGGAATAGGTCTAGCCGTTTGATCGTCGTGTCAATAGTCCTTACCTTTGACTCTTTCACCTTTCAAACCCTAATTGCCTAGGCGTCCCGCCGTGGACAGTTTTACCCTTTACCCTAACATTAGGATAAGGAGTCGCCGCACTCCGTATTTAGGTTTCCCGCCGTGGAATACCCATTCTACCCTTTTTAATTCAATTCAACCTTACAACGTAGAAATAGGAGTCGCCGCACTCCACGTAAGCGCTTCCTTATGAACGCTTATTCACCACTGAAACCTTGACCGCCGTCAAGAAGTTTATCTTCCTCCCTTTCAAGGGGAACTACGATTACTCTGATTCTATCCCCTACCTAGGATACGTAGGCACAAGATGCGAATCTTGGCGAGTAAACTTATAACTAACCCTTAGGTATTTCTTTTCACCTTTAACCCTTAGCATATACCCTTAAGCAAATAATTTAGCAAAATAGAAACACTAAAACAAGAGGTTCCTGTAGAGTACTACAGAAGTTTAGGGTGCTAATACCTTTCCTAAACTTAACCAACCCCCGAACCCTAGATATCTCCCCGCATTGTGTTTATGATGCAAAATTAGGTTTTTCCTTCCTTTGACCTTTCCTTTGGATAAATCAAAGACTGGTTGTGAATCAAAGGTTTGTGGTTCAAATTAATTAATAATTTGATATTCTATTCTCACCGCAACAGAAAATGGCGACTTCACTTGGGAAAATTCACTTTATCTTTTGAGGGTTATCCCTATTTTGTTTTTTATGCTTGTTATTTGCGTGTATATATATATATATATATATATATATATATATATATATATATATATATATATATATATATATATATATATATATATATATATATATATATATATATATATATATATATATATATATATATATATATATATATATATATATATATATATATATATCTTGTACCTTGCTTGGGGTATCCTTTGTTGTGAGATAAGTCCTACACTCGGACTTGAGTGCAATTATTATAGGAAGGTGATATATTCGATGAGGCTTATAGGGAATGATTCCCGACCAAGCTGACTTGAGAATCACCGCTCAGTTGAGGCCCTCCTGAAAAATAGTTTTGTTGAACGAGTATTCGTGAAAACACTTACTATTTTCGGCTAGGAGTCTGTGATACTGGGGACCATAGTTACCTTAACCCCACTTTGGCCTTATCTAGGATGTAGTGCGAGGACTATAAGGGAGTATTCCCAAAATAGTTTCTACGCGGTGTTACACTTAAAAGAGGTTCTCTTGAGAATATTATTAACCACCGAGTCAATCGAGAAATTGATAATATCCGAAAGATGGACTGGTAACTTTGGACACTTCTTTAGAACCCTTGTTTTGCAGGTACAACTAACCTATAGTACATACCTTTTGGGAATGGGTAGACTTTGACTCGGCTCATATACCTCTAACCTAGGACCTTTGTTTGCTTGTGTGTATTTGTGCATTGCATCCATAAAGCATCATATTGCATTAGATTTCATGGAATTCATTTTTACTTATGAACATTGCAGATACCATGGATTACAATAGGAAAAACACTTTGAAATATTCTTTTAAGAGTCTTAAGTTGGATGACCTAAGGAAGCTAGGAGCTTTGGTTAAAGATCAAGAAGGATTCAGAAACAAGTATGAGAAGCTGTTATCTTTGTTAAAACCCCGAGTTGATGAGGGACTTCTTTCTACTTTGTTATAGTTCTATGATTCGGATTATGATTGCTTTACATTCCCAAATTATCAGCTCTTGCCTACCTTAGAAGAGTACTCTCAATTGGTTGGGTTACCTATTCTGGAGGAGTCTCCTTTCCCTTTCTTGGAGAAGGACCCTAAAGAGAAAGATATTACTAGAGCCGTATGTTTGAAGGCATCCGACATCAAGGGCCATATGATTACCAAAGGTGGAACCTTTGGGTTACCCACAACCTTCTTAATCAAGAAAGCCCAATACTATGCCGATCATATGAGCATGAATACATTTGAGGCAATTTTTGCCTTGCTTATTTATGGAGTGCTACCTTTTCCAAGTTTTGAAGGCTTCGTTGATCTTAATGCCATCAAGATCTTCATGAAGAATAATCCAGTACCGACTTTATTGGCTAACACTTACCATTCCGTGCATCTCCGAAACTTTCATGATGGAGGGATGATCACCTGTTTCGTGCCTTTGTTATACAAGTGGTTTATTTTGCACTTGCCCAAGTTCGTTTCTTTTTGGGATCTCAATAAAGGACGCTGGTCACAAAGGATTATGACCCTAACTCACTCAGACATTGATTGGTATAACCGTGTGTACGATGGGACATTGATCATTGATGGCCGTGGAGACTTTGCCAACGTACCCTTACTCGGTTTTAATAGAGGGATCAACTACAATCCGATTCTAGCTCGCCGAAAGATAGGATATCCGTTGAAGGAACCACCTAAAAGTGTTCATGTGGAGAAAATATTCTTCAAAGATGACAAAGTACTTCAAGATAAGATTGTGTCCGCTTGACATCACTTGCATAAGAAAGGGAAAGAAAGTCTGGGAAAAATTACGTGTCCATGGAGCCATATCTTCATTGGATCCGAGAAAGATCAATCAACCTGAAGATGCCTTATCCTCGTCAAGATCATTTGCCTCCAAGAAGGGAACCTGTTCTAGTTTTCATGTCCGAAGCTGAAGAGCTGAAGATCACTTTGAGAAAAGTACAACATGAGGCAGAAGCATGGAAGAATAAGTATCAGGTTGTCACCAATGAGAATGTCGAACTTCAGAAGCAACTTCAGGCAAGGAATGAAGAGTCAATTTCTTACATGAAGAGAAAAGTCTACGAGGATTTATTTTCCTCCCACTCTCAATCTACTCTTTGAAGTTGTGGACAATGCTTCCTTAGGACGTTATTAGTTTTTATTTAGCTATTTTTGTTAAGACTTTCTTTTAAGAATATTTATTTGTAATCCATTTTCAAAAATAAATAAATAAAGTTTCTTCTGTATCTCGCGATATTCGTAAATACTTGAATTCTATGAAGTCTTTCATCTGCATTTTACATCATATTTTTGCATTGCATTTGTCTCCCGGTGTCTTATTCTCGGTTCTCCCGCCTTCCAGTTCCGTCACCCTGAATCCTCCGCATCAATACAACACTAAAGCCCAAGCTCGGAAAAGGATGGAAAAGCATATTCAAGAGATTGACCGTGTCAGTCATGAACTCAAAGATCTTCGAGGAAGTGTGGGGCAAATCATGGAGATGCTACAAGCTCTTAATGCAAAGATGGATACTCAGCCTACTGTTGTCTCTGAGATTACCGGTAATACTGTTGCAGATCCTCAACTGGCGGTTACCGTTGCGAATGTACCTCCTCATGGTCTTCAACCCAGTTTGGTGCATCCTACTATTGCTCAACCAGTTTAGCAAGGTGGTCTTCCAAAGTTTAAAACTCTGAGCTTCGACCATCATAAAGAGCTACACGCCTGAGGAGTCACTCGAGTAGGTATAACCATAAAATGGCTGCTCAAGGTTATCCGGTTCAGTACGCTCAACAACCCTATGTGGCTACTGTTATATCTACCTTCAATCAACAAGGTCCTATGTATCAACCTATGCAATCGGCTCCAGTCTATTAGTCTTTAGTGTGTCAACCACTTCCTAATTATCAGCCTGCACAAGCTCCCGCCAGCTATCAACGAGTGCCCAACGCTCCTGCCTATCAACAGCCGTAGAATCAAGCACCTCGTCAGAATGGTCTAATTAAGGGGCAGTACAAGCCTTGTCCACCGATTCTGATGACTTTTACCGAGTTGTACCCATCATTAGTGCAACAAGGTCTGATTACCACTAGAAATGTGGGTCCATCTTCAAATACTCTACCTGCCAATTACAATGTCGCCGCTCATTGTTTATTTCATGAGGGTGCGCTTGGCCATGATTTAGAAAGCTTATATGCTCTCAAGTACATTGTCAGAGATTTGATGGAAAAGAAGATTTTGTCTTTCGATGAACCTCAGTCGAAGATCAGGACTCCTCTCAGGGTTTTCCCATTTGCCAAGATCAGGCTCTGCAAAGCCTGTTTCCAACATATCTAAGCATGTTACTCCTACAGTGAATCAGCCTAATCCGGTAAGTGCTCAGAAGCCTAGTCCATTTCATTTCAGTACTCCTCAAGACGACAGACCGTGATCAACTAAGGATCTGGGAAAGTTATTCTGAAGGAAGACTTGAATACTGATAATGAAGCAGTGATGGGTATAGCTGGGGCAAGCAAGACAACTTGCAGTTATCGTATTCATACTCCTTGTTTCCATGAGGATCCTCTAGAGGAAATCGCTACCACAGTGCCGACCTTGAATACGAAGACTTCATAAATTTCTTTAGACAGTTTATTTTGTTTATTTATATGTATTTTGTTCCCTTGATTAAGCATAATTAGCATGTACGAACTTGTTTATTTTGATTAATTAATGTAATGCATATGTTTGTCTTGGAGAAATCCATTTGTATTCACTCACAAAAATCATTTTTCATAACTTATAATGCCAATTTTACCCGATCTCTTGCTCTAATAGAGAATTGGGAGGAGGAGGATGAATCAAAAACGTCAGATCTCTTATCGTATGCTTTCGTTTGAAACCTGCTGATGATGTAAGGCATTGTTTCAAATCCTAAACCCTGGAGATATAAGGATGATAATCCATCTTTAACCCCTTTGAGCCTTGAAGTAGGAGCTTTCTTTTTCTAAATAAAAACCCTCATTTTTAACCTGGGGCAGGGTAGTTTTTTCAGTTAAACTGATCGAGCGCTCAGACTCTCGAAGAGGAGGAATGAATACTCGAGAACCCATTTTATCTATCCATAACATACTAGGAGGGTAGAAGCCAAAAGACACAAATGATTATCCCTCAACTATCTAAAGAGTGGGGCAGTCACAATCCTTTCAAAAAGGTCAAAATAACTCAGAGTCACACGACTTGTTCATAAAAAATAATGAATAAAAAAGAAAAGGCCTACTAAGTTAAAACCTACGAGGGTTACTTAGGCAAAAACTGGGGCATCCCGCTGGACTCCAACGTTAAATTCAAAAGACTCAGTCCAGGTAAAAGTTAGGGAATGCGAAAAGCAAAAAAAAAGGATTACAATAAAAGAATCCCCAATAACGAACAAAGTCGTGTGATCAAAACACCAAAGGAAATAGGTGAGTGACTTCCATGTCCAAAGCCTTGATGAGTTCTCGACCATGTCAAATCCGCTTGAGAGATGAATGCTCATATATAGTTAAATGAATATAGGATTGGAGAACACCACGAAGAAGGGGTGGGTACAAATAACATTAGCATTTATCCTTTGTTTCTTAAAACCGTGAACCAAGCCACGATACAACCTTTAAAAGACCTAATTGAAGTAGGATTTATTTTGAAAGCATACTCGACGAGATAACGTTTCCTGGCTCCTACGAGCTACGCTCAATTTAACGTTGGCATCATAAATTAAATTCATATCCTAACTAGTGATTTCGGTCATAAGTTATTGCGATATCCTTTTTTTAAAAAAACTTCATGACAAATATACATGTTGCATTAACAATTTCAGGATTAACATTTCATGCATGCTGATTTTGCTTGATATCTTGGAAATTTACATATGGACATCAAAACTTGAAGATCCTACTAAACAGGGGCAGGCGGGTTCCAAATCGTGTACTGATGCAAGCCTTACATTCTTAAGAGATATTTCTCAAAGATTTAGTCATAACACTGTCGCTCCGAGCTAGTCACGTCGAGATCCGACCAAATCTCTCAAAGAGTTCGAAAATAGTGGGGTAATTGGACTCCATGTTCTCTATAAAATCCTATTGAGATGACTCTTTCTCATAAAGCAAATACTCTAGGGCATTATTATTTTTCAAAATGGCGACTACTACAAAGTCCATTAAGATCAAAACTAGCATGTTTCACAACCTTCTTCAGGCACCCGATGAATCTTACTCCAGGTGGTCATCATTCCCCAGTAAGTCTCATCATTGTAGAAACACTTCTAAACCATTGCCTCATCGCAGTCCCCAGCGAGACTTTAAGCTGGCAACGCTTTTGGACAGAGCCGGTAATCTCCAGTGACTTTCAAGACTGCTGAGATCATACCAGTATCTTCCAAGTGATACATATTTATTTGAGGACCCACTCTCAGTGGAATCATTTGTTCCTCTTTGAAATTGCCTTGCTTTCCTCAAGAAATACTCCCTAGGAGATTGTTGTTCTCCCTAAGAAGTCAAGATACTTTCCCCAGGAATGTCTGGTGAGTTCTCCCTAGGGACGTCTGGTGGATTCTCCCCAGGGAAGTTTGATATACCTCTCCTCAGGGAAGTTGGATATACCTTTCTCCCAGGAAGCTGATTTATTATTCCCAAGAAGTCGCTACGCGTTCTCCATGAAGCTGCCTAGCTCCACATCTTCCCCATGAAGCGGATATTTATTTTATCCCCGAAAGTCTCTAATCCTAAGATTTTCTTTGGATGATTATTATTTATGATAGCAATCTCTCTAGTGAAGTCATGATATCGTACTCTCTAGTGAGGTCGTATCGCATCCCCGTGAGGAAGTCATGACACCGTATCCCCAAGTGGATTTTTTTCTCCTCAGAGAAGTTGGAACTTTGAAGCAAGATTGGGTTCCGCCATCAACTTTTCCTATCCTTCGATAGATGTACTGTTGCAGAGGTCACCGGGTATCCCCGTAGAGATGTTTATTTCATCTCAGGTTTCCTCCTCTCATCTGTTTTGTCAGCATATGCATGTGCGTGAGCATAAGCATGGCATTTTCATACCCATTAACATACACACTAACACACGCATTAGCGTCTGCCTGTTTGCTATCCGTGTCATCCTTTGTCGTTACCACCGAGTAACTGGGTTTGTCCGCTCTCTCCAAGTAGATCGTCAGCTCTAAGCACAAAATACCTATTATTTCCAGTTTCCCCACAGAGTTCAACCCTCATGGATGATGGTTATTTCAGTTATCTTTCCGCACTAGGATAATATAATCCCCATTTGAGTTCATTTCCTCAATGGAGTCTTGTTTGACAGTTCTTTCTAGCTCGATTCTAGATTTGAACTTCGGTCCTGTCGGTCGCCGAACCTACTCGGACGTGCATTTATTTTGCACTATCATTCAAGAATACATTTTACAGTGGTACGCAACAGTTCTCACTTGAGAAGCCTATCATTACACCTTACATGGTAAACAACCGTTCTCTTTATTGGAGAATCTTATCATTACATTACAATATCGGTCAACCAATGTTCTCGTCCGAGAAGCTTATCATTACATTACGACAACGATATGCGACAGTTCTCGTACAAGAAGCTTATCATTACATTACATTCAATCTATATGTGACAGTTCTCGTACAAGAAGCTTATCATTACATTACAACCTTCATTACAACCTTCATTACATTACAACCTTCATAACAATACAACCTTACATTATATTTTACAACCTCTACAAGCAATTCTCATCCGAGAAGCTTATCATTGCTACTCCTGCAAATAAGCGGTATTTCTCGCCTGAGAAGCTTATCCTATCTTCATCATGACTAGCAGCAAATGGCCACCTCCATCGAGAAGCTGGTTTCCATTTCCCTTTCATATTGAAGAGTGGGGAGGTTTAAACTGAATCATATTCAGGGAGCAACAAACCTTGAAACCTGAAGAAGTTTATTTTACCCTTTAGTAAAAGAAGAAACTGAATCATATTCAGGTAGCAACAAACCTTGAAACGTGAAGAAGTTTATTTTACCCTTTAGTAAAAGAAGAAATTGAATCATATTCAGGGAGCAACAGACCTTGAAACATGAAGAAGTTTATTTTATCCTTTAGTAAAAGAAGAAACTGAGACCTATTCAGGGAACATCAGACCTTGAAGTATGAGGGAGGTTTATTTTACCCTTTAGTAAGAGAAGAAACTGAGACCCGTTCATGGCATACAAACCTTGAAGTATTGGGGAGGTTTATTTTACCCTTTAGTAAAAGAAGAAGCTGAGACCCGTTCGTGGCATACAAACCTTGAAGTATGGGGGAGGTTTATTTTACCCTTTAGTAAAAGAAGAAACTGAGACCTATTCAGAGCGCATAAACTTTGAAGTGTGGGGAAGTTTGTTTTACCCTTTTTAAATGAATCATTTAGTTAAAGAAGAAGTTGGATCATATTTTGATCATGGAAGCTTATTTTCATTAGACAAGCGACAATCTCTTTATTTGAGAAGCTTATCTGATTATGGTATGTAAGTCCCTTCCAATGATAAGTGGCTTTTTTCTCTCGAGAAACTTATCAGGGCATCCTCACATTAAAGTCCATTTATTGTGGCATACAGCGGGTTTTACCCTGTATATTTTCTTGATTCTTGAAGATCCTGTTTCTAGAAGCTCAGATGTTATTCTCGCTCAATGCTCCAACATTCTGTTTACTTGATCCTACCCTAGAGTATCAGTCGGTCATGCCTGAACCTATTGAACAGTACTCTCAGATATTCCCCAGTGGAGGTCGTCTCGCCGGTTCCATCTCCATTGAGGAAGCCCTTCTTACCGTTTGTTCAAAAGTGACAATTGGTCGCACTCACACCAATTGGCCATCACTTTAGAATTCCCCCAATGTCGTGTTGTTTCCCCAGTGTGTCGTATTCCCCAGTGTGGTTTGCTCGTCGCGTCTGTCCCCTGTGTCGTCATGTCGTCTGCATCCTTGCATTTATTATTCCAACATACACATCATATTAGATTCATGGCACTGTTAACATTATAGTTTGTTTCGTTTTGTCCATAGCATTGCATATCACTGCATCTAAGGGCAAAATTGTCGGTTATCTGTATTTAAATCCCTTTCACCGTGATTTCTCGAGCCTACGTTGCTCAAATCATCCGGTGAAGATATTTAAATAGGGGAAACTGTCATACCCCAAATTTTACCCTTAGATCATTAGGTTCATTTCACACTTCATTTCATTCTGCATTGCATTTTATCTAACCGATAACCGGTTTTCCTAGTCTGTTGATTTTTGCAGGAAAATCACACTGTGTATGATTTAATTATGAAGGGCAAAAGGACATTAATTTATAGTTTGCTGACAATTTATGAAGCCGAGTCGTCATCAGAAATTCTTCAAGCGATTAGGGTTTCAATCTCTGGGTCGTGCAATTCGTATTTGAGGTTGAGCCGAGTTTACGACAATATGGACGTTAGGTTTCTCGTGGCACAATACATTTTATTCAAGAGCCGAGATTTGGTCGTCAATTGAGTTTTGAGGTGCTGTTTGATTCCTAAACCATATGGAGCTGAGCACGTTGCAATCTAAGTGGATTCGGGTAAAGCGATGCAAGGATTTGCTTTGTGGAATTTATTCTGACAGACACACGTTGTCTTGCTTCCTGCTAGTTACCAGGTTACAGAGTTAAATCATTCGAGATACAATTTGAATTTTCAATGAGGAGGACAGTTCGTTTCACTGTTTAATCGGATTTCTCTGCTTATCCGCTTAAGACCATATGCACCGGTTTTATTAGCTAATACAAATTAATTTGCAAAGAGTTTTGTTGGAACTCAGCAGTTACGTCAGATTTAAATCGTGCAAGATGATTAATTTTTGAATTCGGAGTTTGGAATGTCAAAGCTTAATCAGATAATTTTAATTTGATGAATTTAATCAGACAAATTTATTTGGATGAGTTTAATCGGATGAATTTGGTCAATTTGAATTTAATCGGATGATTTTGATCGGTTGAACTTAATCGAGTGAATTTAGTTGCTTGAGTTTAATCGGATGAATTTACGCGGAGAAATTTGATCAGGAATTAAATTCAGTTTATTAAGAAAAATGGAATTTATTTATTTAAATTCTATATTTTTTATTACAATATACAAAGATGATTACAATTACAAATTGATTTATAATTATTTTCCTAAAAATACTAATTGTCTTCGCGCCGATCTTCATTTCGACTTTTCGGACCTGCAAAAACCGACAACAGAGAAAAAAATTGTTAAATGGTTAGAATAAATTAAAAGTGGTTTGTTTGTCACTCTGATACCCTTAGTTAAAATTCATCATCGGGTACTTCGGGAAGGCAACAACGACAAGGTCGCCGCCAGCTCCCGACTTCACTTTTCGATCCTGGCACGGACCCAGCAATATCTGTTCAAGTTTGTTTCTGAGAGATAAAGAAAAAGTGATTTTAGAAAAATTGATTATTTGGAAAAAGTGCTTATTCTGAAAATTGATTTTTGCCAAGCAAGACTTAGGATATCCAAATCCATTTCAGCAACAACAACTGCAAATCCATGGATATCTAGATCCAGTTCAACAACAACAACCAACTTCCTGAAAGAAATCCATGAAAGGCGCAAAGCTTCTGCACCAAAACGAATCAAACAAATCATCCTGTAAAATTGCAAGTTCCACAACAACCAAGCAACAAAATTTCCTGAAAAATCGCAGCAAATCCAACAGACAAAATCAAATCCAAATCAAATCTCATCATCATAAAATCGAATCTGCAAATCCAGGCCCAAAAATAAGTTGAAAAAGATTAGAAAGCAGTGGTATAAGAAGATTAAAGGGGGACAACGGAAAACCCTAGAAAAAACCAAATTGCGGCCATCTCACCAAGAACAGCAAAACCCATCAGTGAACCATTATGAATCAGAGTCGGAAGCACACTAAAAGTTCATCACCTGGTGTTGTACCCCAAAATTTGCCCAACCTTTTCTCTCTACTTGGCTTATGGTTCATTGCATTCTTTAGCAAATGCATCTGCATAACATTGTCTTTTGCAGGGGATCAAGAGAGGTGTGCCTACTCAAGAGAAGAGTTATCATGGGTTTCAAGCTCAATCAAGAGTGCTTATTCAAGTTATATAATTCTTACAATCATTAAGAAGTGGTCAAAGCTCTCTGAGAGAGAAGACTGACAAGCTTTGCTTACCTCCTATCTTGGAGGCCAACTAAAGATCATCAGGGGTTCACAAGGCCATGGCTATGGATATGAAATGTTTGATAAGCTCATTGAGTGCTCTTGAAGTCATTGTGGATCTTATCTAAGTGTTCATTTCATATGCAAGAGGTTGCAGTCAAAGGTAGTGCACCTAAGGTTTCATCTGCTTAGTGCAAAGTCAACTGTTGGCTTGAAGGAGTTGGAGACTTGGTTCCAAGTCATTGGAGTCATGGGAAGTCATGTTGAGACATCTAGCGTGTAATTTCAAGTTCAAATCAAGGAGAATTAAGAGTCCAAGGAGTTATTAAATTAGGGCTTCAGAGGATTTTAGTGTAAAATCCCCTTCTTTAGTGTCTAACTTCAAGAACCATTTACCTCAAGATACAAGTTGAATCTCATTTTCTTATAAACATGAGACTTGTAAGGAATGTTCTTAGATTTTTGAGCACTAGAACTCATCCATTAGGTTTTTGGAACTCAATTTATGATGCCATCAAGTTATGGGTCTCAGATGAACATATTTTTCAGTCAATAAAAGTCAACTCACTTCCAAGGCACTTTTGACCTAGAATCATGTTTCTTTTCAACTTTTGATGAACATGAAAGTTATTCCTCATGATCTTAGCTTTCTAAAAGTCCTATAAGTATTTCATATCATTTGTGGAACTCAAGTTATGAAGCTTGCAAGGCAAGGGTATTTTGGGAAACTTTGATTATAGGTCATTTTGGTTATGGGTCATTTACATACACTTGTGCACTTCAAATGGAACTTCAACCAACATGAAAGTTGTCCTAAATGACTTCAATTTAATCATGGAACTAAAGATTTTCATGAATCATGCATGGTTATGGACATTTGTGAAGAAACAAAATTGGGTTATGCAGATGATGAGAATTTCGAAATCTTATCAATCGACATTCTGACAGACTCAGATTGAAGGAAACCTATTATGGACTATTTGAAAAACACAACTACATTTGTAGAATTAAAAATCAAGTATAGATATTTTATTATACTTAAGTGCCTTAGTGAGGCTGAAGCCTATCTAGCTTTGTCGAATGTCCATAGTGAGGCATGTGGCACTCACCAAGTAGGCCATAAGATAAAATGGATCTTGTTTCGATAAGGAATATATTGGCCTACTATGCTGAAAGATTGTATTGAGTTTGCCAAAGGATGCCAAGAGTTTCAAAAGCATGTTGGTATACAACATGTTCCTGCAAGCGAGTTGCACTCCATTGTGAATCCTTGGCCTTTTAGGGGTTGGGAATTGGATTTAGTTGGTGATATTCGACCAACATCTTCAAACAGCCATAAGTATATCTTATTGGGTATTGACTATTTCACTAATTGGATTGAAGCCATTCCTTTGGTGTATGTTGATCAGGATGCAGTAATCGAATATATCCAAAGGCATATAATATATAGGTTTGGAATCCCAGAGACAATTACAACTAACTAAGGATCAATGTTTACTGTTCGAAAGGTTCAAGATTTTGCCAAAGATTTAGGGATCAAGTTGTTGACATTGACACATTATTATGCTCAGCCAAATGTTCAGGTAGATCCAGGATTATGCTTAGGTTGAGGCAGCATATGCATCCCTCAACAACCCTGGTAGGTCCTTCAGTGCATGCTCAACAAATTTGGCTAGACGACTGTGCCTTTCACTCTAATACTTCCCATCCTTCATGAAGTTGAACAATAAAGAATGATTAGGTCCCTGAAGAAGATCCTGGAGAAATGCCATCTTTCTGATCTAAGAGGACTTGCAGATGGCGGCTCTGATGCTCCCAATGAGTACTCTTCAAGTGAGACTGACTAATCTCCTCTTGGCTCTAATGTACCTGATCCTGCAGCTTCTGAATATCACCAAAGACTTTGTCAAGCTCAGCTTGACATTAAGAAAGATCTTTCATCAACTGATCAGTACAATCCTGCTCACTTTGCAGCTTTTTCCTGTACTCTGATAACATTTCTCGAAGATCTGCAAGTTGCTTCTTATAGCTCAACTCATCCTTATGGGGTTGATACTGAGTATCAGCAAGTTGTATCTTTTTCGAGGCCAGTCTGTCGTAAGTGCTCTTCAAAGCATCACCTACTTTTCGATGCTTGTTTTGCTCAAACTCCACCTTGTTGCACATGAGTTCCCTCTTCTGGTGAAGGTCCATATGTAAGCTCTCCTTCTCGGATGTGACTCTGTCAAGGTTAAGAAGAATATCAACATTCTCCATCTTCAACATCTCAGTAGTCTGCTTGAGCTAATCGACTTCTGAAGGAGTAATAATGGCAAGTTCAAGAAGCTTGACATTCATGGAAGGCTCGAAAGGAAATGGTAGCAAGGTCGCTCGAAATTGTTCCTTGACCCATTGAGTGTAAGCTTCTTTTGCAATGCAATTCTTCTTATCCAACTCATCTCTAGCTTTGCAGTGAATATGTACCCATGCAACACTGAATCTCTTCAGCAAACCCATGTCATCAACCCTTTCATGAAAGAAGAACTCTTCTACTACCTCATGATATGGTTTGTCAAGCATCAGATATCCCAACTGACGAAAGGCAAGCCTCGAATTGTAGTTAATTCCATCCTTTGTACCCAAGAGAGGTACATTGGAGAATTTACCACAACAAAGAATGATCTTGGTACCATCATAGGCTCGAGAATACCAAGAGATATCATCAGCAGTCAGAGACATGATCCTTTGAGACCACTTGAGATTCCTACTATTCTCCACAAAAGGACCCTTCTGCGGAAGATGAGACATGAACCATCGATACAGCATAGGAGCATAACATACAATAGTTCCTTTCTTCTTTTCATTCCTCGAATGAATAGTATAATAGGTATCAACAAGAAGTGTAGGAACCAGATTCCTGGACAAGAATATACTAATGGCAAATTGATCGATGAAATCCTCCATGTTCAAAAACAAGACGATCCCATATATCAATAAAGCAAACACGACATTAAAAGCCTTTCAGTTTCCAGCTTCGGCAAAAGAAACGACCTTGTCTGCTAGAAAATTTGAAGCAAACCCTCGAATGTCCTTTCCTTTAGTCTTGAGATTGTCTTCCACATCCTTCTTACTAAGGCCAAGAGCTTCAGCAATAAGAGGAAACTTTGGACAACTGCTGGTATAGACGAACAAAACCTGACTCTTAATCTCAACACCTAAGATATGAGAGTACTCCTCAAGTGTAGGTGCTAGTTGATAATCCTGAAATGTGAAATACCTCAGTGGTGGGTCATAGAACGGAACAAGTGTATGAATAACAGTGATGTTGACTTCAATGTTGAGAATGGAAAAAAGATATCCATAATCATATTTGAAAACACCACTGTTATCTTCAACCAGACAAGATGCCAAACCCCTCAAAGTCTTCAGTTTAGGCTCCACAAACTTGTAACTGAAGATACCCCTACAACCAGTACTCGTTTCTTATGACTATACCAATAAAGAATAAGCTCTCAAATAACCTAGAAAATGCACATGCAAAAAATGTTAATGGTTATGATAAAATGGAATACAATACAAGAATCAAGTAGCCAAGCACAATCTGAACAATCAAATCTGCACAAGCTGAATATCTGCATATAATTCTGTGTCGGTGTAAATATCTGATGTACGTGAGAGAACAAAATGTATGAAGAGTCTTGGTTTCATGAAAACACCCATATCCTTCTCACAAGTGTGATCTAGACACAACAAGGTGGTCCCTAGAAAGGTCTCATGAACCATAGGACTCAAGTGAAAACCCCCTGCCGTAGCGAATTCTCGCAGAACGGAAGTATTCTCAAGCGAATCACAATCTGGAACGTGGCTCTCGTGACAACCCAATGCACAAAATGAAGGCATCACGACTATCCACGTTCTATCCTATGTGTATGCTCAATCCCAGTGTTAGGACTTATCTCTCCAATAATATCAACCCAACCCAACAACAGCAGAATATAGTAGATATCTAGAATATGCAGCATATGAATATTTAAAGGAGTAAATAAATGCAATAAATAACATAAAAATAAAGCAAGTAAATCATAAAGATAAACACTCAAACAAGTAAAAAAGAAAACAAAACTAGGCGAGACCCTAACTTGCAAGCGCAAGGACTCCCCAGCAGAGTCACCAGTTGAAGCTAGCGGGATTATACCTGAGTGAATCGCACACTCAAAGATACAATAGAGTCGCCACCAAACTTTATTTAATCCTAAAGGACAGGGAAAATATCGATAAAACCCAAGGGAAGAGAAGCGGGAAAGGGGTCAGTTATGCGAAAGGAAGGTACTAGCACCTTAAGCATCCATCGTACTCGACGAGAACCATTTTGCTTACTTCTAGGCTTGGATGGGTTATTTATCTAAAGGCTTCTAACTAAAATAAAAGAAAAGAGAGAAGAAAAGAAAGGAAAGAACATGCTCGCGGAGGATTGGGGCCCTCGTGCCTACGTGCCCTCATAGTGCAATGAGGAAGTCAGAGCTCCGTAGTTCAAGGAACCAGGAAAAAAAGAGGTGATATGGGTGAACCAGAGAGACAAATGCTAAAAAAGGAAGGAAAAAGAGACGACATCAAAACCAAGAACGAAAAGAGGAAAGCGATACCCAAATGGGGAATGCAAGAGGAATGGTGTCAAAACCAAGAAAGAAAAAGAAGATAACTCTGCTGAGGAACTTAAAAGAGAAGTGATAGCTCCACTGGGGAACACTGAAGAATAGAGATGACTCCACTAGGGAGAGAACAAAAGGAATGCGACGCGGCCGAGGAACAAGGGACAGGGATTAAAGTAAAAGGTAATATTTACATGGAACTTGGTACGCTAACTAGCAGGAAGTGATTAACCAAAGAAAAACAAGAGAAAGATTCTGTGGGGAAAACCAAAAGGTTGATGTCAACAGACAGACTGCGAAGAACCAGGAGAAAGAGAGTAATGAACCAAAGAAAGGTGTTAAGTTCGAGGGGATTGCGATATATTAACTGATAAATAGTGGTTTAATAAGGAAAGGAAAGGAAATGGTTTTAACCAGTAGATGATGATCAACCAAGAAAATGGGTGTGGAATCAACAAAGGTTGTGACCCAAAGAATGGTACCCTGACTGAACAAACAGTACTCGACCAAAGGAAAGGGTATTCAAATCGATCAAAAGTTACTAACCCAAAGCTAGCAGTATTTGAACCAAAGAAAGGTTGCTAACTGCAGGTGGTTCGGTGTTTAAAAGGCAAACTGTAATCAACCGAAAAGCATGAGTGATTAACCAAGAGGAGGTGATTAACTCAAAAGGAGCTCAGTATCTTAACAGACGGACTGTGGTTAACTGAGAAAAAAAGAATTGGTTCAAACAGGCAGAAAGTGATTAACCAAAAGGCGGGTGATTAACCAAGAGAAGGTGATTAACCCAAAGAAAAGCTAGTTTTAACGGACAGACCGTGATAAACCAAAGACCGCGTGGTTAGCCGGAAGAAGGCGATTAACCCAAAGAAAGCTCAATATTAACAGATAGAATGTGATTAACCGATGAACAAGAGACTGGTGTTTAACTAACAGACAGTGATAAACCAGGAAAGAAGGAGAGAGAACCGAGAGTTGGTGTTGCACCCCAAAATTTGCTCAACCTTTTTCTTAACTTGGTTTATGCTTCATTTCATTTCATTTTGTTCTAGCATTTGCATTGCATAGCATATTTCATTGGACAGGGGATCAAGGGGGTTGTGCATAGCAGGAGAAGTCTTCTCAGAAGGTTGAGCCTAAGCAAGGATTGTTACTCAAGTTTGAATGGTCATCAGGACATCTTGAAGTGGTCAATGGTCTTGTGAAAGAATAAATGGATGTGTGTGGTTCAGCTCCTAACTTGGGGGCCAATTGAAGAGTATCAGAAGATTGTGAATGCATGATTATGGGTATGAGATGTTGAGAGAGTTCATTGAGTGCTCTGAGAGCCATTTGGAGTTTATTCAAGTTGTTGTGTGAAGTGGAACAAGCCCTAGGCAAGAATGTGGCATCTAGGGTTTTCATCTGGTAAATCCTCAGTTAACTGTGAAATTGAAGGAGGTTACAACTTAATTCCAAGTCTCTATGGTCATGGAATGTTGTGTTGAAATGTCTAATATATCATTTCAAGATCAATTCATCAAGGATCAAGAGTGTGAGAAGTTACTAAATTAGGGTTCTTAGGGTAAAATCCCCTATTTAGTGCCTAACTTCAAGACCACCTTGTCACACCCTCATTTTCACCGTTAGCCTTTTATACCCTACATTCGGCATATCATACATCATTCTATTGCGTATCGAGCATGCGGGTTCACAAGGTACGAACTAGGCCGTTTGGTTGTAACTTGTCTATTTTCAGACTACATGAAAAAAGGTTCATCACCTAAGGTTTGATCTAAGGAAAAAGTCTACTCATGAAAATTTTGGCAAGGGGAAGTTACTTGACAAAATACAAGGATATTCAAGATAAATATTAATAGACATGAATGCTAGGCCAAATCCAAGGCTCCTTCATACATGTTTATTTTTATGGCATAAGTGGAGTGCAAATTATTAAGGCATGAATCAAGATCATCAATGCATAATTCAAGATTTCATTTTTAAGCACATGAGGGAATCCATCATCCAAAATTCAAGATTCATGAATGGAGATAAAAATAATACTAAGAGGAATTTTGTGACATTACAATCATGTCATTTGTTACAAAAATTCCAACTCTAGATAATGTTTAGAAATTAATCTATTTCTAAATCTTCATTCAAGTCTTTAATCAAATCTATGATATGGTACTCTTCATACTACACCATTTTTTTCATGTGCTACATTATGTTCACAAACATCCAAGAAATATACAAGAATTAAATCAACATTGGAATGTTTATGGGCCAAGATTATGCATGTTCAATCATAGGCAAAACAGCCCCATGCAAGAGTTGAAGAATTACTACATGTCACAAAATCAAGAGGACAACATGTACTATGTTACAAGATCATTTTTATGTCACAAAGTCAAGGAAATAGCATGCAAATGATATATTTACTTGCTAAATATCAGTTTGCAAATGCTGTCAAAGAGTGGTAACAATTGGCTACATGGCAAGATACAAAGCAATACCATCCAAGAGACTAATGGGAAAAAAGAGGGATAGTAGTATAGTATGCTACAGCAGAAAAATGCAGCAAGTCATACTAGAAATAGAAGGGAAAAGTGGGGCTGCACAAAAGGAAGAAAAAGGCATTGCCAAGAATGGAAAGTTGGTGATGAAAAGGTGTGCGAAGTGTGTGGCTTTAGGACAACAGAAAAAGTTGACAGAAAAGGTGGAAAATGGGCTGCAAGCAAGCATATAAAACATAGTATTCCTTACTATCAAAACATAACACAACACAAGAAGCAAGCAGAGTGGAGACTACACATAGAGAGCAAAGAGTAAGAGCAAAAAACCAGAAAATAGTTAGCAAGAAACCCTAAAAAAACAGAAAAAAAAGAGAGTGAGATAGAGACACAAGAGGATCATTGAGAAACCAAACCTTCACAACATAGAGTGAAGAGGGGAGAGCACATCCAACAAAGGTCATTGGAGTACTTGCAAGAAGGATAGAAAGCTCTTGGTATCCATTTCTTCAAATCTTTCTCCTTTTATTCTTTGCTTTTATATTCATTTCATTCACTCTTTTATGTGCTGTTGAACTGTATATCATGTAAGATCCCCTAAGGGACTAAGAAACCATCCTCAAGGAACCACAAAAACGAAACGAAAACATAAAAAAAATGTGAGATTTCGACCTGGACCAGCAACACGGGCCGTGTCACACGACACGGCCGGCCGTGTCACGCTACTGTATGAAGTTTTTTCCCCGGGCCTTGCAACACGGGCCGTATCACACAACACGACCGGCCGTGTTGCATCACTGTTTCAACTTTTTTCACGTGTGTCACACACTGTTTCCTCCATATATTTTTTTACCGTTTTTTTTGTGTGTCTCGATTTTTTTTAAGTCGTGTGGCTTATGTTTGCATGATGTTTGTATGTGAATATTGTTATGGCCCTTGTTGACCTTTGTTTCCAAAAACTATTTTTAAAAGTAAACTCTCGATTTTATCGAGCCATTTTTGACCATTTAAGTCGGATGCCTTGTGCACCGCCATCGACCTAAATCGCATCACTTCAAATATCTTTACAAGCAATAAATCTTGATCCAACGTCAAGTGTTTCTCTTTTCGCATAAAAATACAAAAAAAAACACAATAAAATATATGATTGGAATTATGACCATGAACTTTAAAGTGGTGGAGAAGGAATGAGAATGGAACCCTCCTACACTCATTCTGAATGTTTCGAATACAAGGCGCTCGACTTGGTTATTCGAGACATTCATCTCTATCCAAAGTCTTTTGTATAATCCTAGTCCAGAATACATTTTCTTCAAAAAAAAACTAAAAACAACATCAACTCATCAAACTATTTTTGCCTTAGGGCGTCAATCCAAAAAAACCTTTTTCAAGGTATAAAATCAACCAACAAACAACAATTTCATAAAGCCTCCGAACTACAGAGCTCTGATTCTTCACTTCTTTTAAGTGAGGATACGTAGGCACAAGGGCCACAATCCTTGGCGAGCATTAAAATAAATAAACCAATCCCTCTTTTCCTTAAACAAGCAAACTTTTAGAATAAAACACCCATTCACGCGAAATAACCTAGGAGGTTCCCATCGAGTACGATGGATGCGAGGGGGTGCTAATACCTTCCCCTCGCATAACCGACTCCCGAACCCTAAGACTTGGTTGCGATGACCACGCTCTTTTCCCAAAGGTTTTATCGCTATTTCCCTTTCCCCCCGTGGGATAAATAAAATCCCGGTGGCGACTTTGTGTCATTTTTCGCGTAGCGACAGCTGGCGACTCTGCTGGGGACTTTTTTCCTAAGTGAGTCAAGCCTAACCTAAGTTGTTTTTGCGTGTTTGGGTTCTTTCCTTTTTGCTTGTTTATCGCTTTCCTTGTTTTTTCAATTGTATCTCACCGTGTTTTGGCTTCATTGGTTCTTGGTATGGATTGAAAACTTTGGTGGCAAACCTTGAGGGAAAGACTCTATACCCGAGTCTAGAGTGTTAAAATTGAGATAGGAGAGGTTGAGTAGTATGGGCTTCCGAGATGCTCATCTTGTGATAGTCGATACGAGAACCTCGCTTAGAGTAGATTCATTTGAGAATGATGAGAAACCGTCAAGCTCTTGGCGTGTTTGATCAACGTTTTCTCAAGAATCCATTACTCTAAGGACCCTTTTAGAACCCTAAACCTTTGGCCAACTAAGATTGATGGTCGCATAGTATGGGTCCTCGAGAAGCTCTTCTCGTATGGATCGATACGAAGACCTCGTTTAGAAGAGACTTTCTTGATGGAGTTGTTGCCTGGCAATGACTGACATACGTAACAAACAGTCAAGAAAGTCCTTGACTCTAAAATCCTTGTCTAGAACCCAATGTCGATATGTCTCGTAGTATGGGTCCCCGAGAAGTTCTTCTCATGTGGGTCGATACGAGGACCTCACCCAAAAGAGATTCATGTGATGGAGTCATCCTCCGACATATTCATGTCATGTATGATGAACAGTCATATGAATCCATGACTTTGGGATCCCTTTTAAACCCTAGATCACACCTTGTGAGAACCTTTTCCATAAAGCAGACAGTATCGACCATATCCATACCACGGACTTATGAACCCATATGCTCGAATTCTGCATCAGTTCATACATACATACTTCATAAATAAATAAAAAACAAAGCTCTTAGTGTCTTGTTCTTGTTGCAGATATAAGCATTTTTCAGAAGCATTCATGATGAATGTGAATTTAGGAACAATGAAGCTAAACGAGAAAACCGACCGAAAGAGCACTTTCACTTTCAAATACAAAGATCCTTCAATCGACAGTCTAAAAGCTCTAAGTGCCAAGATCACTCCCATCAAGCACAACAAATTTCACTCTTCTTATGGGAGAATTTTGGATCTATTGACAGAGAAGGTGGAGTTTGAAGCTCTCACAGCCTTGGCTCAGTACTATGACACGTCTTTCCGTTGTTTCACCTTCGCCGATTTTCAGATAGCTCCTACTTTGGAAGAATTTGAGAAGATTTTTGAACCTCTACATCAAAGATCGCAATCCTTTTCCCAAGCTCGAAGAAGAGTTCACGTTGAAGAAAGTGGCCTTCTGCCTTAGGGATTCCTACATCAGATGTGATAGCCAATTGGGCACCCAAAGGAGCTAGGGGTTTCTCGAGGAAATTCTTGGAAGAACAAGCGTGGAAGTATGCCAAGGAAGAGAAATGGGAAATATGTGGTGCAATTCTGGCACTCTTGGTCTATGGAATTGTGATGTTTCCAAATGGGGAAAATTTTGTGGACCAAGTAGCTGTGGAAATCTTCTTGACCCAGAATCCTGTGCCTTTCCTCTTAGGTGACTTCTACCACACACTCCATACAAGACATACAAAAGGAGGTGGAATGTTCCTTTGTTGCGCCCCACTCCTGCATAAGTGGCTAAGGACCCACATGCCCGAAAAAGGTCCTTTTGCATCCAAGGAACTCTCATGGCCTCAAAGATTCGCTTCACTCACCGCTAGTTCCATCACATGGTACAAGAGGGAATGGGAAACCAAAGATATTATCTTTTCTTGTGGAGAATTTCCCAACGTGCCTCTTGTGGGGACACGAGGTTGCATCAATTACAACCCGGTGTTACTCAAGAGACAGTTTGGACACTCCATGGATGGCCCTCCTAAGGAAGAAGATTTGGTGCCATTCCTTGTCAATACGGCCAATCCAAGTGATCCGTCTGTACGAAGAGCAAGAAGAGCATGGGTAAACATCCAAAGAGGCAATCCAGACAATGAGCGGAAGAACATCCTTGCTCGTGAACCTTATGTCAAATGGGTGAAAGAGAGAGTGAAAGAGGTCAGATTACCTTTTATCTTTGATGCATCTGTTTTCCCATCTCATCCTGAACCCGAGCCTATCTTACCCGAAGATATGGAGAAACTTAAGGCTAAGATCCAAGAACTCGAAGATGAGAACACTCAGCTTCGAATTCGACTCAACGAGACTAAGCAGAAAAGTGAAGCTTGGGAAGACAAAAGCAAAGAGTTGAAAGAGAAGTTCGAGGATAGCAAGAAAAGGGCTAGAGAAGAGAAAGGAAAGAAAGAATGGGTTGGTGGAGCACTCAGAAGCGCCAACGCCGACTTGGATCACCAAAATGAAAAATTAGACCAAGTGTGGCGAAAGGTTAGAGACTTAGAAAACGATGTAAGGATCGCCAACCAGATGAAGAAAGATGACAGGGAAAAATTTGAAGCTCAGATTCACCAGTTGAAAGGCGTTATCAAAGGTTGTGAAGATCAGTTAGCTCACGCACTATTGGAGAAAGAAAGTGCACAACGAGATTTTGTACAAGCGGAGTATCAAGTTGGGTAGAGCTATCGAGGAAATCAAAAGATTGAAAGACGGAATCTATGATGAGCAAGTACTTAGCACTACAAGATAGTTGTCATTATTGGGAAGAAAGTTGTCGTCAAGCCGAAGCTGCTGTACTTCAAAGAGATGACATCATCCATGATCTCCAAATTCTCTATGAGGAGTGGAAGAACAAATTTGTGAACTTGGCGGGATTCTCCAACTTGTGCTTCAGCAAATCCCCGAAAAATTGAAGATAGCTGATCAAGTGATGACTCTTGAAAACACTCCTATCCCTGTGTTCGGCTTTGTGAAGTTTTGCGTGGGAAACGATGGGAGAACTTGTTACAGATTTGGGAAGCGGGTTCGTAGAGCTCAAGGAGTCACTTTTAGAGTCGATTTGTAATTTGTTTAAGAAGTGTATCTTTTGTATTTTGTATTTGAATTTGGCCTAGAGCCTTAATGAAATGAAAGTTGTTTGTTCCATTATGTCTCTTCTGATTAATTGCAATGGAAAATGTTTATATTCTTAAACGATAATTAACAAGGTTACTAAGAGCTTTGCGCATAACATTTTTGTTTCATATGCATCATTCTGCATCTCATAAAAAACCCAAAACTTACAAAAAGACTTGACCTCCATTCGCAGTAAACAAGTTGACTTCCCGGCATCCTTACTACACTCGCGGAAAACAAAGATTACTAATGGATCGAATCGAGCAGGATCAAGCCGCTTTCAAGGAAGAGATGGTCCACATGAAGGCTTAGATGGGCCAGCTGATGGAAGTCATTCAAGCCATGGCTAAAGGTCAAGAAGAGATGAAGCAAGCTATGGAGAAAAATGCTACCAATACTCCTACTCCTACTACTGCTGGCTTAATCCCCACTCCTGATGGAGCCATTCCAACCCCTGTGGTTGCAATTCCCGTTCTTGGTGGAAACCAATCCCTATTCCTGTTGGCACAGGCGCGGTCCACACTCCTGGTAGTGGAACGGCTACTACCCCAATCCACGTGGATGGCCACGAAGGTTTCTACAACCCTCCTGAATTCTTGGATATAGATACTTCTCGAGCACCAACTAGCGATCTGGAAAGAAAGTACTTGCTTTGCAAGAGACGGTCAAAGGATTACAAGGCCCAAGCACTTTTGGGCTAGATGCTGCAGATATGTGTTTGGTACCCGATGTGAAGGTTCCTCTCAAATTCAAAGTCCCCGACTTTGAAAAGTACAAAGGGACCAGCTGTCCCCGGACTCACATCAGATCTTATTGTAGGAAAATGGCTGCCTACTCTGACGATGAAAAATTGCTGATGCATTTCTTTCAAGATAGCCTCAGTGGGGCATCTCTTGAATGGTATATGCAATTGGAGGGAACGTACATCAAGACGTGGAAGGAGTTGGCTGAGGTGTTTTTAAAACATTATCAGTACAACTCTGATATGGCACCTAACCGAACACAGCTCCAAGGGTTGACCCAAAAATCTGGCGAAGCATTCAAGGATTACGCGCAAAGGTGGAGGGACTTAGCTGCTAGAGTCCAGCCTCCTCTTCTCGAGAGAGAGTTGACCGATATGTTCATGGGGACTCTTCAAGGACCATTCCTAGAGCGATTGGCTGGATGCACATCTTCTGTGTTTTCAGATTTAGTGATGGCCGGTGAGAGGATCGAAAATATGATAAAGATCGGAAAGATTCAAATTTCTGATGGAGCTTCAGGCGGATCGAAAAAGCCATACCAAGGTTTTGCAAGAAAGAGAGAAGGCGAGACGAGTGCTGCCTTGATGGATAAGGGGAAGGCCAAAGCATACCAAGGCCCTTATCATCATGCGGCTGCTGTTACTCCGAGTCAACCTCTTGCTATATCCGCAAGTCAACCAACTGTTCAAGTCCCCTACCAACAACAGCGACAAGGTTATTATCAAGGTCCCCCAAGACAGAGGAGACCCGAAAAAAGATTTGATCCCATTCCAACAACATACGCTCGGTTGCTTCCACTCTTACTAAAGGGTTCATTGGTGCAATTGAGGGAGATGAAGGCTCCCCCTGCTATCCTACCCCCCGGATATGACGCGAACGCCCGATGCGAGTTTCATTCTGGCGCTCCCGGGCATAACATTGAAAATTGTAAAGCCTTGAAATATGTGGTGCAGGATCTCATCGACTCAAGGGCCATCAACTTTACCAAAAATACTCCCAGCGTGACTCATAATCCAATGCCTCACCATGCTACTAACATGGTCGAAGAATCAAAAGGGAAGAAGCTGGTATCAAATGTTGATGAGCTGAAAACCCCATTAGCAGTCGTGAAAGAGCAGTTGTTGTTGAGGAACATTATCCTAAGATGTACCAAGGATTGTCGACACTGTTTGAAAGATCCCCAAAGCTGTCTCGAATTGAAGATGGGCATTCAAAGCTTGATAGATCAAGGCGTCTTGTTAGTGGAACAAATATCTAAGGCTGAAGAAGTAGCAATGCTTGATATTCCCTATGATCCGATGGAGTTCTCTTATGACGAGGAGCTGTTGAACATTCCGTATGAACAAACATGTGTCCCTCTAACAATTCATTATGATGAAGATTGGTATTCTACCCAAATTCCGATGCAAATTCCGTATGAAATTCCATGTGATCAGCCGCATGCGCTGTTAGAAATCCCTTGTGATTTTGACTGGCATTCTGTTCAAACCCCGTACAATCAAGTTCGTAAACCATTGCAGATATTGTATGATCAAGTAGAAATTCCGTTGTCTCCTCCTTCACTTGCTCCGTTAGTGATATCAACACCTGCTCCTTTTCCTTTTGAGAGCACCAAGGTTGTCCCTTGGAAATATGAGCCGACTGTTTACATTAAGGGTGAGAAAGTGGATGAAGATGTTGTGAAAGCTGGCAGCTCCATAGAAAACATTGTGGGAACCGGCGGTATCACTAGAAGTGGTCGAATATTTGCTCCACCACCTGTCAATAGCGGTGATAATACAAGGAAAAATACTGTTGAACCAAGCACCAATGAAACAGAGGAATTTTTAAGAATCATTCAGAAAAGTGATTATAAAGTGATCGATCAGCTCAATCAGACTCCCTCAAAGATATCCATGTTATCATTGTTAATGTGTTCAAAAGCCCATCAAGAAGCACTGTTAAAGTTCTTGAAGACTGCTCATGTGCCAGAAGACATATCAGTGGTGCAGTTTGAAGAAGTGGTGGGGAATATAGCATCGGCCCATATCTTGAGCTTTAATGATAGTGAACTACCTCCCGAAGGTAAGAACCATAACAAGGCCTTACACATTACCATTGAATGTGTAGATGTTGTATTCTCTAGAGTACTTGTCGATACTGGATCGTCATTGAACGTGTTACCAAAGAGCTCGTTGAACAAGCTATCAATTGAAGGACTTGTGATGAAGCCAAGTCAAACCATTATAAAAGCTTTTGATGGAGCTACAAGAACTGTGATAGGCAAGGTTGATCTCCCAATCAAGATTGGACCTCATACCTTTATCATTACATTTTATGTAATGGATATCTACCCCGCTTATAGCTGCCTTCTTGGCCGTCCGTGGATTCATTCAGCAGGCGCTGTAACTTCAACCCTGCATCAAAGGATTAAATTCATGATTAACAATCAGATGGTCGTCATTGAGGGCGAATCCGATGTTCTTATAAGCCATCTTGCTTCTTTCCGCTATATTGAGATAGGAGGGGAGGTTCACGAGACCCCATTCCAAGCGTTTGATGTGATAAGCGTGGAGATGATTCCTGCTAAGAAAGAGGAAAAGAAATCAGAAAGGTTCGGATCCCCTATGGTCACATGGAAAGATGCGAAGACTGTAATCGAGGCTGGTCACCCTGAAGGTTGGGGTAGAGTATTGGAACTTCCCGTCAACAAAAACAGAACTGGTTTGGGTTATTCTGGCAATCATACAGTGCAGCAGAAGACAATCATGGACAAAGGCAAAGGTCTCATCCCTCCGCTTTCCTTTGTAAGCGGTGGACATATGGTGGATGATCATGTAGCTGTCGTGGAGGCTGAAGACGATGCGTTAAAGGAGGTCTGTATGGTGTACCCCAAGGCACCAAATCAACAAATCAACAATTAGACTGTTGTGGAGATACCGGAGGTCACTTTGATTGAGGAGTAATTTTCTTTGTTTTCCTTTCAAATCCTATGCTCTGCCCAAGGCATAAGGATTATTTTGTAGGGCCCCCATGTTTTCAATCAATGTTTTATCATGAATGAAGTAAACTTTTGCATTCAATTGTGTTCCCTGTCTTTCTTTTATTTTATTTTTGCATAAATAAATGGCAATGTTTTCGTGCATTTTTCATTCTTTTCATTTTTCTCAAAAAAATAAAAGCATAAAATTACCAATCATGCAGATCAACCCTGGATTCCATTGATAATGATACTGCTACGGTTCCATATGACTTTGACAACCCAATCTACCACACCGATGAGGATGGTGAAGAAGATTGTGAGCTCCCCGAAGAGTTGGCCAGATTATTAAAGCAAGAATCCAAGGTCATTCAACCGCATCAGGAATCAGTAGAAGTTGTCAATCTCGGAACTGAGGAAGATAAGAAAGAGATCAAGGTAGGCGCTGCTCTAGAAGAGAGTGTGAAGAGACGACTGATCGAGCTCTTACACACATATGCAGATGTGTTCGCTTGGTCATACCAAGACATGCCTGGATTGGATTCTGACATTGTGATGCATAAACTGCCACTCAAGGAGGATTGCCCGCCTATAAAACAAAAGATGAGACGAACTCGACCTGACATGGCCCTTAAGATTAAGGAGGAAGTGCAAAAGCAGCTTGATGCCGGATTCTTGGCCGTATCAAAATATCCTCGATGGGTCGCCAACATTGTACCTGTTCCTAAAAAAGATGGTAAGGTGCGGATGTGTGTCGACTATCGAGACTTGAATAGAGCCAGCCCAAAAGATGACTTTCCGCTGCCACATATTGATGTGTTAGTGGATAATACGGCCCAATTCTCTGTATTCTCTTTCATGGATGGTTTCTCCGGATACAACCAAATCAAAATGGCTCTGGAAGATATGGAGAAGACTACCTTCATCACCCCTTGGGGAACCTTCTGCTATAAGGTTATGCCATTTGGTCTAAAGAACGCTGGCGCAACATATCAACGAGCGATGGTAACTCTCTTTCATGATATGATTCATAAAGAGATCGAAGTGTACGTCGATGATATGATTGCAAAATCCCAAACTGAAGAGGAACATCTCATCCATTTGGAAAATCTGTTTACAAGACTAAGAAAGTTCAGGCTAAGGCTCAATCCGAATAAATGCACTTTTGGGGTAAGATCTGGTAAATTGCTAGGTTTTATCGTGAGCCAAAAAGGAATTGAAGTCGATCCTGACAAAGTAAAAGCTATCCAAGATATGTCAGCTCCAAGGACTGAGAAGGAGGTTCGTGGTTTCTTAGGGAGATTAAACTACATCGCTAGATTCATATCTCACCTAACAGCCACATATGAGCCAATATTCAAGTTGCTTCGCAAGGATCAAGCAATCGTGTGGAATGACAACTGCCAGAAAGCATTTGAGAGAATTAAAGAATATTTGCAAGAGCCACCGATCTTGATGCCTCCCGTGCCAGGAAGACCTCTCATCATGTACTTAACTGTTCTGGAAGAATCCATGGGATGTGTGTTGGGGCAGCATGATGAAATAGGTAGAAAGGAGCACGCTATCTACTACCTAAGCAAGAAGTTCACCGACTGCGAAACGAGATACTCAATGTTGGAAAAGACATGTTGCGCACTTGCATGGGCTGCCAAACGCCTAAGGCAATATATGTTGACCCATACCACATTGTTGATATCAAAGATGGATCCGGTCAAGTACATTTTTGAAAAGCCTGCTCTCACCGGACGAGTGGCTCGTTGGCAAATGGTACTAACTGAATATGACATCCAGTACGTCTCACAAAAAGCTGTCAAAGGGAGTGTGCTATCTGACTATCTTGCTCACCAACCTATGGAAGATTACCAGCCCATGCGTTTTGAATTCCCTGATGAAGACATCATGTTTGTCAGAGACTATGCAGCATTAGGACCAAATGATGGACCCGAACCAGGATCGCGATGGACGCTCGTGTTCGATGGCGCCGCAAATGCTCAAGGTGATGGAATAGGGGCAATCATCACATCTCCTACTGGTTTCCATATTCCATTCACCGCAAGGTTATGTTTCGAGTGTACCAACAATATGGCAGAATATGAGGCCTGTATCTTCGGAATTGAAGCCGCTATTGATCATGGAATCAAGATTTTGGAAGTGTATGGGGACTCCGCATTAGTGATCAGTCAAGTCAAAGGTGATTGGGAAGCACGTGATAGCAAACTGATTCCATATCGGGATCACGTCTTGAAGTTAATCCCATACTTTGACAAGATTACTTTCAACCACATCCCTAGGGAAAGTAATCAATTGGCAGACGCTCTTGCCACATTGTAATCCATGTTCAAAGTTAAATGGAAAAACGAGGCACCCTCTATCCGCATTGAATATCTTGACAAGCCTGCCCACTGTCTGGAAGCAGAGCTAATAATCGACGATCAACCTTGGTTCTATGATATCAAAAGGTATCTAGAAAAACAAGAATATCCAGAAAATGTTTCCATCACAGACAAGAAGTATTTAAGGAGGCTTTCCTCCAAATTCTTCTTAAGCGGAGATGTGCTTTACAAGCGGAACTATGACTCGGTCCTGCTCAGATGCGTGGATAGACACGAAGTTGACCGAATCATAAATGAAATCCATGAAGGCTCTTTTGGTACGCATGCCAGTGGACACACGATGGTTAAGAAGATTTTGAGGGCTGGTTATTATTGGTTAACAATGGAGATCGATTGCTACCGTCACGTGCAAACATGCCATAAATGTCAGATCTATGCAGATAGGATTCATGTGCCGCCAGTTCCTTTAAATGTCTTGACATCGCCTTGGCCCTTCGCCATGTGGGGCATAGATATGATTGGACGCATCGAGCCAACTGCTTCAAACGGTCATCGTTTCATCTTAGTGGCCATTGATTACTTCACTAAATGGGTGGAAGTCGCGTCTTATGCCAATGTCACCAAACAAGTGGTCACTCGCTTTATCAAGAAAGAAATCATTTGTCGTTATGGGGTCCCAAATAAAATCATTACTGATAATGGTTCAAACCTCAATAACAAGATGATGAAGGAATTATGTGAGAGTTTCAAGATCGAGCATCATAACTCATCACCATATCGCCCAAAGATGAATGGTGTTGTTGAGGCAGCGAACAAAAATATCAAGAAGATTGTCCAGAAAATGGTGAAAACATACAAAGACTGGCACGAAATGCTACCATTTGCTTTGCATGGCTACCGCACTTCAGTACGCACTTCTACTAGGGCAACTCCTTTTTCTCTTGTATACGGCATGGATGCAGTACTACCTGTTGAGGTCGAAATTCCATCTCTGAGAATTCTGACTGATGTTAAGCTTGATGAAGCAGAATGGATACAGGCGAGATTTGATCAACTTAATCTCATCGATGAAAAGCGCATGACAGCCATCTGTCATGGCCAGCTTTACCAAAAGCGGTTGAAACGGGCGTTTGATAAGAAGGTTCACCCTCGAGTTTTTGAAGTAGGAGACTTGGTATTGAGGAAGATTCTGCCAATCCACACAGACCCAAGGGGCAAATGGACACCTAATTACGAGGGCCCATATGTTGTGAAGAAGGTTTTCTCTGGAGGATCCTTGATATTATCCAACATGGACGGTGAAGATCTATCATCCCCCGTAAACGCAGACGCAGTCAAAAAATACTATGCTTGAAAGCAAACCCGGTGGACAACGAAAAGAAAAGTCCAGGCAAAAGTTAGGTTTAAAATAAAAATAATACCCGATAAGTTCAAAACCCTTAGGGGCAACTTAGGCAAAAAAAGGTATCCCGGTAGACTGAAAACCCGAAAGGGCGGTCTAGGCAAAAGTTAGGGAACTTAAAAGAAAAGACTGCGGTCTGTGAAAAATCTGTGAGTTCATCATCAGAACAAGTGGAGCTACACACGGGAAGGATCAATCCAATCTCATTCCTTAGAGGCAATGTACGAGGAGCATCAAGTTCATAAGGATTATAGCAGAGTTGAAACTCAATGGAAATCCATTTTTCTCATTGCCATTGTACTTTTGTCATTGTTTATTTTTGCAATTACCTCTTTTAGGAATTGTGTCCTTATGTAAGATTACCCATTTACGGGTCCCTTTATCATCAATAAAATATCTTTCATTAATTCGTGCTTTGCATTTCTTTTATTTTTTATTGTTGTTTGCAAAAAGTGGAATTTTCATTCTTGACAAATATTGCATTGTGAATTTATGGGTTGATATTAAACACAAAGGGAAACATAAAGTTGCTCTCCGATCAAGGTGTATGAAGCATAAATGCGATGTCTAATAGGCGCATGTGTACACAAAACATCGTCTGATCATAAAGTTCATCGGGACTTGACCAAGTCAGGGGCAGCCTGACTGACCAGCACAGCTTGTCTAATGAGATCATCCGAAAATGATCACAAAGAAGTCGGGAAGCTAAACTTGACGCCCCAAACCAAAAGCCCGATCACTTGGCATAAATCATCACCCATAACCTACATAATGCTTACCTCCTTAGCATTTTTGCATAACATGCTGCATCATTTCATGAGTGCTTAGCCAATCATTCTCAAAATTACGCGATTTTCCCTACGAACATCTTGGCAGGATCCTTTAAGGATGGTTATTGCCCTCAACTTACCTTTTGTAAGTCTTCTCGAAGTATCTCCAGCTTGCCTTTTGCACTGATTCAACTTACCTTTAGTAAGATATCTCGTACCTTTTGTACCGGTTTGTTGTCAGCTTACCTTTCGTAAGTATCCTCGCTACCTTTTGTAGAAGGAATATTTTCTCCTAACCTTTTGTTCAGGGGCCTGTTCTGCTTTTTGCAGCCAGAAAATACGATCATCCTCTCCTAAGGGAATATCCTATCTACCTTTTGTAGAAGAAAATTTTTCTCCTAACCTTTTGATCTGGAGTCCTCTCTACCTTTTGTAGAAGGAATTTTTTCTCCTAACCTTTTGTTCTGGAGTCCTTTCTGCCGTGACAGAAGGAAATGCGATCGTATTCTCCCAAGGGAGTCTCCTCTACATGATGTAGAAGGAGTTTATGTTTATCTTCAAACCTTTTATTTCGGAGTCCTTCCTACCTTTCGTAGAAGGAAGCATTTTCTCCAAACCTTTTGTTCTGGAGTCTTCTTTGCCTTTTGCAAGGGGAAAACCAATTTCTAGAGTCCTCTCTATCTTTTGTAGAAGGAATATCTCACAATCCAATTTCTAGAGTCCTCTCTATCTTTTGTAGAAGGAATATCTCTTAGCCAATTATGATTCCCCATCACGAGGTGCTTCCTCTCCCAGCTGGTAAAGCACTCATGTCCATTCCGCATTGCATCTCAAACATAGCATCATATCCCTCATACCTTCTTGCGCTGACAAACACCTTACCTTTTTCAAACCATATCACTAATTGTCTACTTTCCACACGTCTCAAAGTTGAAAATCCCGGGTATTCTAGTATTTAATTCTCTTCTACCATGAATGCTCGAGCACCTTTATCCTTCAGACATTCAGGTCCAAGAGGATTAAATAGGGGCAGCTGTCACACCCTCATTTTCACCGTTAGCCTTTTATACCCTACATTCGGCATATCATACATCATTCTATTGCGTATCGAGCATGCGAGTTCACAAGGTACGAACTAGGTCGTTTGGTTGTAACTTGTCTATTTTCGGACTACATGAAAAAAGGTTCATCACCTAAGGTTTGATCTAAGGAAAAAGTCTACTCATGAAAATTTTGGCAAGGGGAAGTTACTTGACAAAATACAAGGATATTCAAGATAAATATTAATAGACATGAATGCTAGGCCAAATCCAAAGCTCCTTCATACATGTTTATTTTTATGGCATAAGTGGAGTGCAAATTATTAAGGCATGAATCAAGATCATCAATGCATAATTCAAGATTTCATTTTTAAGCACATGAGGGAATCCATCATCCAAAATTCAAGATTCATGAATGGAGATAAAAATAATACTAAGAGGAATTTTGTGACATTACAATCATGTCATTTGTTACAAAAATTCCAACTCTAGATAATGTTTAGAAATTAATCTATTTCTAAATCTTCATTCAAGTCTTTAATCAAATCTATGATATGGTACTCTTCATACTACACCATTTTTTTCATGTGCTACATTATGCTCAGAAACATCCAAGAAATATGAAAGAATTAAATCAACATTGGAATGTTTATGGGCCAAGATTATGCATGTTCAATCATAGGCAAAACAGCCCCATGCAAGAGTTGAAGAATTACTACATGTCACAAAATCAAGAGGACAACATGTACTATGTTACAAGATCATTTTTTATGTCACAAAGTCAAGGAAATAGCATGCAAATGATATATTTACTTGCTAAATATCAGTTTGCAAATGCTGTCAAAGAGTGGTAACAATTGGCTACATGGCAAGATACAAAGCAATACCATCCAAGAGACTAATGGGCAAAAAGAGGGATAGTAGTATAGTATGCTACAGCAGAAAAATGCAGCAAATTATACTAGAAATAGAAGGGAAAAGTGGGGCTGCACAAAAGGAAGAAAAAGGCATTGCCAAGAATGGAAAGTTGGTGATGAAAAGGTGTGCAAAGTGTGTGGCTTTAGGACAGCAGAAAAAGTTGACAGAAAAGGTGGAAAATGGGCTGCAAGCAAGCATAGAAAACATAGTATTCCTTACTATCAAAACATAACATAACACAAGAAGCAAGCAGAGTAGAGACTACACATAGAGAGCAAAGAGTAAGAGCAAAAAACCAGAAAATAGTTAGCAAGAAACCCTCAAAAAAACAGAAAAAAAGAGAGTGAGATAGAGACACAAGAGGATCATTGAGAAACCAAACCTTCACAACATAGAGTGAAGAGGGGAGAGCACATCCAACAAAGGTCATTGGAGTACTTGCAAGAAGGATAGAAAGCTCTTGGTATCCATTTCTTCAAATATTTCTCCTTTTATTCTTTGCTTTTATATTCATTTCATTCACTCTTTTATGTGTTGTTGAACTGTATATCATGTAAGATCCCCTAAGGGACTAAGAAACCATCCTCAAGGAACCACAAAAACGAAACAAAAACATAAAAAAATGTGAGATTTCGACCTGGACCAGCAACACGGGCCGTGTCACACGACACGGCCGGCCGTGTCACGCTACTGTATGAAGTTTTTTCCCCAGGCCTTGCAACACAGGCCGTATCACACAACACGACCGGCCGTGTTGCATCACTGTTTCAACTTTTTTCACCCGTGTCACACCACTGTTTCCTCCATATATTTTTTTACCGTTTTTTTTGTGTGTCTCGATTTTTTTTTAGCCGTGTGGCTTATGTTTGCATGATGTTTGTATGTGAATATTGTTATGGCCCTTGTTGACCTTTGTTTCCAAAAACTATTTTTAAAAGTAAACTCTCGATTTTATCGAGCCATTTTTGACCATTTAAGTCGGATGCCTTGTGCACCGCCATCGACCTAAATCGCATCACTTCAAATATCTTTACAAGCAATAAATCTTGATCCAACGTCAAGTGTTTCTCTTTTCGCATAAAAATACAAAAAAAACACAATAAAATATATGATTGGAATTATGCACCATGAACTTTAAAGTGGTGGAGAAGGAATGAGAATGGAACCCTCCTACACTCATTCCGAATGTTTCGAATACAAGGCGCTCGACTTGGTTATTCGAGACATTCATCTCTATCCAAAGTCTTTTGTATAATCCTAGTCAAGAATACATTTTCTTCAAAAAAAAACTAAAAACAACATCAACTCATCAAACTATTTTTGCCTTAGGGCGTCAATCCAAAAAAAACCTTTTTCAAGGTATAAAATCAACCAACAAACAACAATTTCATAAAGCCTCCGAACTACGGAGCTCTGATTCTTCACTTCTTTTAAGTGAGGATACGTAGGCACAAGGGCCACAATCCTTGGAGAGCATTAAAATAAATAAACCAATCCCTCTTTTCCTTAAACAAGCAAACTTTTAGAATAAAACACCCATTCACGCGAAATAACCTAGGAGGTTCCCATCGAGTACGATGGATGTGAAGGGGTGCTAATACCTTCCCCTCGCATAACCGACTCCCGAACCCTAAGACTTGGTTGCGATGACCACGCTCTTTTCCCAAAGGTTTTATCGCTATTTCCCTTTCCCCCCGTGGGATAAATAAAATCCGGTGGCGACTCTGTGTCATTTTTCGCGTAGCGACAGATGTCATCCCAAGAACCAACAGGCAACCCAGATAACAAGCACGAATAAAATCTACAAGAGAACAAATACACAAACAAGAAGAAAATAAAAACAAACACTCCTCACAAACCAAAAGATAGGCTCGACTCTCTCTTTGCATGGAGAAAAACGTCTCCAGCAGAGTCGCCAGCTGTCGCACCTCGAAAATTCATTCGAACATACGACCCTCGCGCGAAAGGCGCGGAAATGCGGTTTGACAGAGTCGCCACCGAAATTTATTTTTCCCGAACAAACGGGAGAGGAAAATATCGAGAAAACCTCTTAAAACGAAAGGATAGGAATAGGGCTATCGCAACCATGTTCTGGGTTCGGGAGTCGGTTACGTGAAGGGAAGGTATTAGCACCCCTCACGTCCGTCGTACTCGACGGGAACCTCTTAAGGTAATTGTGGGGAGTGTTGTTTAGGTTTACTTGTTTTCTTCTCGTTGTTAAGGGTAGAATTGGTAGGGTAAAAAGTTAAAGACGCAAGGGAGAGATGGGTGATTGGAGGATAGGGTGCTCGCCAAGGATTGGGGCCCTTGTGCCTACGTATGCTCATTCGGACGAGAATGAGAAATCAGAGCGTCGTAGTTCGACTACGGGAAAAGATGGGGGGAAATGGGAGATGGATAGAAGGTAGATCGCCAAGATCATCGCAATCTTGTGCCCACGTATCTTACATTCGGACGAGAATGAAGAATCAGAGCAGTCGTAGTTCGTGGCAACAACCACAAAAAGAAGACGGGGAAATGGGAGAAATGGGTAGAAGGTAGGTCGCCAAGATCTCGTAATCTTGTGCCTACGTATCTTACATTCGGACGAGAATGAAGAATCAGAGCAATCGTAGTTCGTGGTAACAACCACGAAAAGATGAGGTTGAAGGGGTTGGAAGTTTGAGTTGAGGAACGAAAGAGTGACTGGCAAGCAACCCAAGAGCGTGCCTCAAGAGCTTGTCACTCGAGAATTCAAGGAATGCTAGATTCCAAGAACTCAATTCTTTCGGAAGTCGGGATGAATAGGTTAAATGATAAAGAGTTGGATATTTTGAAATTGAAAGAATGAACTAATAACAACTCAAGGGCGCGCCTCGAAAGTTACTCATTCAAATATTCAAAGAATGCTTGATTCTGAGAATATCCCTCTTTCGCAAGTTTTAGAAATGTTTGTGAAATGATCGAATCGAGAAATGGCATGCGAGGCCAAAAGTAAGTTGTTTTGAAGTAGCTCGACGACGTGTCGAGGATTTGATCGAAGATGGAACCGACTTGACGACGTGTCAAGGGTTAGAATGGTGAGAAACGATATTAGTCCCTGAGGGTGCTCCTAATATCGAGACCACGAGGAATTGTGAATGAAATGTGGGTTGCGAATGCGGACGAGCATTCGACTTAGGAGAATGTTTGAAAATGATTGAATTTGAAAAAGTCGAAAGGTTGAGTGGATAACAACTCAAGAGCGTGCCTTAAGAGTTATTCACTCGAAGACACAAGGAATGCTAGATTCCAAGTGCCTCTTTCTTTCGGGGTGTTGATCAAAATGACATTGAGAATATGTTTGAGAAAATCAAAATATTGAATGAATAACAACTCAAGAGCGTGCCTCGAGAATTATTCACTCGAAGATCCAAGAAATGCTAGATTTCAAGAATTTCCTTCTTTTGGAGTTTTAAATGATTTGAAGCGAAAATGACATAGTTTCGACTGAAATAATTTGACCGATAATAATCATTAAAGTCATTAATGACTAAAGAATAATAAACAAAAGGAAAATGAAAGTTTTGACAAAAAAAACGGTCTCGGGTTTGTTATTATCTGTCAATAATTTGACAAACTATAACTCGGGGTATCGTCATCGACCCAAAAAAAAAATAATGAAAATGAAGGAAATCAAAATCTAAAAACGATTAAATAAAATTAAGTTAAGTTTAAACAACCCTAAAAAATCTTAAAACAAAGATGGAGGGTGCTGAAAGAACATTGGCGTGTGAATATGAAAAACATATGGGCCTAAAACCCATAACAAATATCAACAACCAACAAAAAAAAAAGAAAGAACTCAGTTGTTAAAAAAAACAGAAGGTGAGTGGCAACCAAAGTTAAACGGGCTTCCACAAAATCCTAAATGAAACAGAACCTAATGTAATGGAATAACATCAACAACGTATCTTTGGAAGTACACAAATTGATACTAGGGTCCAATGAAAACAAAGGCCGATGCTCCCTTCTTTTTTGTTTCCGGTGCCTCCGTCTTTTCTCAAAATCAAATCCTGGTTGGTGGTTTTTTAGCTCTGGTTTTGCTTCGCTGCGGTAAGGTCCTCCCTTCTTCTTCTTATTCTGGTTCTGTGATTAGTGGAAGTTTGAAGGATTTATTGAATTAGAGATTAAATGAAAGTCTGGGTTGCGAAGGTTGAAGAATATTGGCGAGGAGTTGGAGTTTTGTTGAAGAAAAGGGGTTAGAGAAGATTTGTGAGGGTTTGGATTGACTTCGAAATTTGTTGTGGTCGGGTTCTGTTTAGGTTTGAGAAAGGTTTAAGGAATGTTGAAAGTGGTTTTGTTTGTGAACGGCGAAGGGTTTAGTAGTGTGTTTACCAGAAATGGAAGTTTATGTTTCGGTGGTTTGATTTTAGCGAAGAAGAGAAACGGGACGATTGAAAGTGTTGATTGATGTTGGTTAAAGAAGACGAAGGTGAATTTGTTGTGTTGTTGCTCAATCAAAGAAGAAGATGGTGTTAGCAAGAATGGAGAAGGAGTTCTGTTGAATGAACATGATGAAATTTGTTTGTTTGAAGATGGTTGACGGTGGGTTTGTGTGAGGATTGTTGAAGAGATATTCAGATGGAGGTTGAATGAAGATGGCATCAAGAGTTGGAAAAATTGTCTGGTATATTTAGTTCTGCTGTTTTTTATGAAGGAGGTAAGAGAATAGGTTATGGATTTGAGGATGCACAGGTTGAGGAAAGGTTTGTGATTCTGATGTTGAAGGAGATGGTTTCCAAGCTGTGGCTGCTAGGGTTTTTTGGAGGCCCCCCTGTGATCGTGAGTATCTCCCCCGTTTTATCTCCCCCTGATGCTGGCTATTAGTTGTTGTTGTTGTCAGTTAGGAGTGGGAGGCTTGATACTGCAGGTTGCAGGTTTTTGTACCGTTTATGCAGAGTTTGTCTGGTGTGGATTTGCAATGGCAGGTTGTTGTCTGATGTGTTATGAAGGTTGGAGTGGTGTGTAGCAGTTTTTGGCTGCTTGTGGTGTACGGTTGTTGGTTTTGAGTAGTATTGGTATTTACACATTTTTGTCCTCACTTGGTACCAATTATGCAAGCTGATACGGTTTGGTGTGTGTATATCTTGCAGGCCTGAAGTTTGCGCTGCTATGGTTCGAAAAAGGATTTTCGTGATAACAACTGGCTTCGCGGTGTTACCGTTGTAATCGATCCGTTTCGCTTTGAACTGGTCTTCCGCTGCGATTCTCTTTTGCCTCAAATCAGTATGAATCTCGAATCTCCTTCTATGACGGTTTTGCGGTAAATAACCTGTCCTTGCGGGAGCTTGGTGTGTTCGTTTGGAGAAGATGGTGCAATAACTTGTCTCTTCTTCTTACAAGGTTTATGAAATAACACAAGTTGGTTTGTATGGCTATGTACAAGTTTATCAACTTATTGTCATGGCCTGCTGGTGTCTTTTTTTGCAGTTTTCAAAAGGACGGTTGTGGGACCCCAACTCTACGCACTAGCACAAGCTTCACATTGCTGGAAATTTTGAGTGTAATATGTTCAGAAGATATGTCTAAGCAATCAAGTAAGCACTCTGAAGAGAATTGATCTGATGTGATGTATCGGTAAATAAAATCTCTGAGGCAAGCTCTTCCGTTCTTAGGGAGGGTTTCCAAATATGACTCGGGAACTTCCATTTCGGCCAACGCAATGCTGTTGATAGACATGGTTGCTTTGAGAATTTGACTAGCACTTTCTCTAGAATGATTCAACTTCTTTCTTGAGTTCTCACTGAGACCTGCAGGGGGACACGGGGTACCGGGAGCCACCACTTCTCTTCTTGTCGCTGAATTGACTTGCGAAAAGAGGCCGAACCATCTGCATCAGCAGCTACAATTCCTTGATCAACATACCAAAATTCTGTAGTTGTGAAGCTCTCTAATATTTCGAGTAGCATGTTATCAAGTTTGCGAAGGGCGGGAAGATTGATACAAATATCTGTCCTAGGCCTGCAACTGACTGCAAAGATGCATGTCTCAACAGTTCACTTAGCGAGTCTATAGCAACACAGAACCGGGATTTATTTTCTCCAACTAAACCTCGGCCAAGATCAGTAATTTGCCGAAAACAACTTATTCATAACCTATTTTCCTCCTTTACCTTCCCCTCTCCATGCACCCTCTTTATTTTTCACAGTTACCAATTGCTTAACCAACATGGTATTGGGTCAGTGCTTTATTGGTTAAAGTAGCCACTCTAGTATAAATTCTAAATCTTTATCAGAGTCCTTTGATGAACAGCACATCATTTTGTTTCTGACCCAATCACATTTCTCAAATTTTGAGAAACTCAAGTCTATTATGAGAGTTAGTGGGTAGTAAAATGTAAGATAAATGGAAGGCCCTAGTTTTGGCATTCATCAAGGCACTTCATGCATTCAGACCACAACTCCCTCTCCTCAGTAGTACTGAACAAAATGGAAAAGGGAAACAGGTGTAAAATTCACTTCATACTATCCACTGGCTGTTGTTACTTGTTACTGTCTCTGTTAGTGTTCTGTATGGAATTCACTTCTCAAAATGTTTATATGCAGTGATGGGGATTTTCTTCATGAGGCTGATGTTAATAATGAAGAGTTTTTTTTGGTTCAGATGATGAATATAGAGACCCTGATGATGATGATCAGGTAAATGAAAAGTTTACATCAACTGCCCCCTTATTGAATTACCAGTCTTTCATGGACAAGGCACCTAGGGGAAAATGGTCAAAGCAAGATACTGAAGTGTTTTATGAGGTATTTACATAATTCTTACAATGTCTGTCATTAATATTTTCTTAAACGCTGTTATACAATTGTCTTTTTGGTTTTATGTGCAGAACTTGTCTGTGTAAAATTGATTTGTGCTGCAGTTTTTCTTTGTGCCAATTCATACATTTTGTTGCTGCTAACCTGCTACCAATTGCATGACCTGCGGTCTGCGTTTTGTGGTGGCACGTACAGTTTATGCACATATCCTCATTTCCATGTTATGGCCAATGGTTAGTACAACTTTGGGTAGTGATTTCTCTTTCTAAACTTTGTATGGTTTTCTTGGCAAGTTTGGCATGAGGGATTTCCGTCCATATCACATTAGTCGTACCTTGTGCGAGTGGCTTGGAGGTTCGGGTACAATCGTGCCGGTTTGTGTGCTGAAAAGCGCTAAGCAAAGATCCATTCTTTTTGTCCTTGAAAGCCTTTTTTCGTATTTCTGGCTGTAATACTTTTGTAAGTTGGTGAGATGGCCCTGATAAGTGATTAGTACACATCATAGTGACTGTAGTGAAGCATAAGAAGGCATTTTGGACGGTACACATATGGGTCGTGCTTCACAATAATAATGACCGGACATTGTTCCTGTGTAATACTTTGTAGGAAAATTAGTAATGGACAATGTTTTCCAAATCAAACTCTTCAATGTATATGTTATGGCAATGTGTGAATCATACAGTTCTTTTGTGCTTATTTTTGTGACAACACCCCATGTAAATGGGCCTTGTGTTTCTCTCCCTTTTGATGTTAATGGGCTTTAAATTATAATATTCAAAACTTAATTCTTGCACCATTGAAATACCCTTACAATATTTTGAGTTCTTCATTTCCTTATTAAAACTAATAATTATTAAAACTCAAGCTTCTCATATTGACTCCACATCCATATTTGAAACTAATCCTCATCATCTTGAATTTTCACTCACAATGAATAACTCTTCGAATTGGTCCTTGAAAATGAATAAAATCTTCCATGAATCGAATTCAACTTTTGGACCTCGAAATTTGAATGATCTTCTTGAGGCATGAGTTAAATATGAACCAAACACAAATCAATCTCGAAGTTTTCCACTTGAAGACATGATGAGCCAAAACTTTCACTATGGATTAAATGAATGGAACACTTCTTGAAAATCAAAGCATTATGACTTGAGAAATGAACTTCAGTACACCGCACATAACCCTAGTTAGGGATTTAGTCACACACCATTTAAATAAATGCGCCATGACCTTGATTCTTGAAACCATTCTTTTCACCTGAAAACAATCTCCAATCCATATTGTACACACTCCCGTCCTGACTGCCACACATGAATCTCAATTTCTTTCAACCCAACCTTGTGACATCCAAACTTGCACCACATATTATATGAATAAAAATAATGGATGGATGAACAGATGGAAACTATATATGAGTAGGACAAATTTGAGGTATGACACACCCTCACTAACTCCTTTTAAATGTCCAATTTGCCATTCTTTCACTTATATTTATTTTAATTCATAATAATATTAATATCTTCATATTATATACTATTATTCAAAATAAATAATCCAATTATGCATAATTCTTCCAAATTCCACAAAACCACCGAAAATAACCGAAAATGAATATTCTTAATTAAATAAATAAATTAAAATATTCCAATTAAATTTGGGGTATTACAACTCTCCCCCACTTAAAAGAATTTTCGTCATCAAAAATTACCTCAATAAAACAGAGTCGGATATGACTCCCTCATCTGATCTTCATGTTCCCAAGTCCAACTTTCTCCAGTTGTTCCTCCCAAAACTACCTTTACCAAGGAAATCTCTTCACCTCGAAGTCGCTTCTCGTTCATCAATCAGAACTAGCAACGCCTCAACGGTCAAATCACTTCTCACTTGTACATCATCCATCTGAATCACATGCGATGGATCTAGAATGTACTTCCTCAACTGAAACTCATGAAACACATCATGCAATTTCACAAGCGACAGCGGTAAAACAGCCTAACATGCTACTTCTGTCACGCTTCTGCTGCGCCACTCTGATACAGACCAACAAAATGCGGTGTGAGCTTTCTGGACTTCGAAGCTCGGTCAACACCAGTTATCAGCGTAACTCTCAAAAACACATGATCCCCCTCTTGAAATTCAAGTGTTTTCCTCCTCTTACCATGATAACTTTTCTGACGACTCTGCGACGCTTTCACCTTTTCTTGGATCATCTTGATCTTTTCAGTCGTCTCTTGCATAACCTCAGGCCCGAGTACAACACTCTCGCCTAATTCATACCAACACAACGGAGTCCTACACCTCCTACCATACAAAGCCTCATACGGTGTCATTCCGATATTAGAATGATACTTGTTATTGTAGGTAAACTCAATTAACAACAAATAACTATCCCATGATCCACCTTGATCCAACACACAAGCTCTCAACAAAACCTTTAAATACTGGATAGTTCTCTTTGTTTGTTCATCCGTCTGCGGATGATAGGCAGAACTCGACCTCAACTTAGTACCCAAAGCTGTCTGCAAACTCTCCCAAAACCTCGATGTAAATCTCAGATCTCTATTAGACACAATACTCGACGATACCTTATACAACTTCGCAACTTTCTCAATATACATCTCAACTAGCTTCAGCATAGAACGATCATTCCTCATTGGTAGGAAATGAGCTGATCTAGTCAATCTATCCACAATCACCCAAATTGAATCATATCCCTTCAAAGTCTTCGGTAAAACCGACACAAAATCCATGGAAATACTATCCCATTTCCACTCTGGAATATTCAATGGTTGCATCAGACCCAATGGTCTTTGATGTTTAATCTTCGACTTTTGACCAGTCAAATAAGCATACTCAAACTCTGTAATTTCTTCCTTCATCCCTGGCCACCAAAACAATTTCCTCAGATCCTGGTACCTCTTCATAACACCGGTATGGATACTCAATCCACTTAAATGTCCTTCCTCAAGAATTACTCTTTTTCAACTCAACAATATCTGAAACGCAAACTCTACCACTACGTCTCATGATACCATTCTCATTAATCTGAAAATCAGCTCTTCGACTTTGATTCATCAAATTTAACCGATTTATCGACTCAAATCAGATTTCCGAAGACCTCGAATCTCATCAAGAATACCACTAGTAAGCCTCAACATACAAATCTTAACCCCATAAGAAGTCTCTTCACAAACCAAACTCATATCACAAAATTGCTTAATCAGTTCTAACTCTCTTACCATCATCATCAGTATATGCAAAGATTTCCAAATCAATACATCAGGTACCATGTTTGCTTTACCCGAATGGTAATTCAAACCAAAACCATAATCCTTCAAAAGTCCCAATCATCTCCTCTGCCTCGCATTCAATTCTTTCTGATCAAATAAATACTTCAAACTCATATGATCACTAAACACCTCAAATCTTGAACTAAACAACTAATGCCTCCAAAGCTTCGATACAAACACAACAACAACCAACTCTAAATCATGCGCCAGATAATTCCTCTTATGCACTTAAAATTGCCTTAAAGCATAAGCTAAACTTGCTGATATTGCATTAGCACACCTCCCAATCCCATCAATGAAGCATCATAATATACAACAATTGTTCTGTCGGATTCGGCAAAATCCAAAACATGAGTTGCTGTCGGCCTCCTCAAAAGCTCTTGAAACTTTCTTCACACTTTGCATCCAAACAAAAGCTTGAACCTTCCTAGTCTACCGCGTAATTGGCAAAGATAACTTGGAAAAATCCTTCAATGAATTGTCGATAATAACCGGCCAACCCAAGAAAACTTCTAATCTCAAAAACAGGTTTTGGAGCTTCCCATTGTGATACATCTTCAACCTTTGATATATCAACCGCGATATCTCTACTCGAGATCGCATGACCAAGGAACTCACTTCCTTAAACCAAAACTCACACGTTGACAATTTTTCATACAACTGCTTCTCTTTCAACATTGATAACACAATTTTCAGATGCTCAGTACGATCCTCTTTACTCTTCGAACATATCAAAATATCATCAACGAGCACAACCAAAAACTTGCCCAAATAAGTATGGAAAATCATGTTCATATACTCCATAAATACACATGGTGCATTAGTCACACCAATTGGCATCATGAAATACTCACAATGTCCATACCTTATTTTAAAAGCAGTCTCCTAAATATCTTCAGCCTTCACACGAATCTGATGATACCCAAATCTCAAATCTATCTTACTGGACACACTTGCAACAACCAACTGATCCATCAAATCATCAATCCTTGGAGGTGAACACTTATTCTTGATAGTCACCTTGCTCAGTTGTCTATAATCCACCCAAAGCCTCACAGAACCTTATTTCTCCTTAATCAACAAAACTGGTGCACCCCACGGTGACACACTCGCACGAAAGAATCTCTTCTCAAGCAATCCTTTAAGTTGACTTTTTAACTCCTTTCAATCCCAATGCAGACATACGATATGGAGCCATTGCTATTAAACTAGTTCCAGGAACTAAGTCGGTCGTAAACTCCACTTCACGTTCCGGTGGTAAATCACTTATCTCATCAGGAAAAACCTCCGGACAATCAAAATTAAAGGGCAAACCACCAACTTCCCTACTTTCATTACCACTCAAAGTTTCCATAAAAATAAAAGTCTCTACACCGACTCATCAAACAATTGTAAGCACTTAGCTTAACCCAAAACAATTCATTGCACCGTCATCTAAGCTTGCAAGATACGTCTATTCCATCCAACATGACTCCGTCCACTATCAAAAAGAGATTAAGGGTGATCAGTCTATCAAGTTGTCAATAGATAGTCGAAAATCATGATGGGGCATAAACCATCTTTACCAAACCATAAGAGCGTTCATCGACACACTGAGCCATCACTCTACACTTGCAGCATCCTGGAAAAGCACAACTTCTCCCCCACTTGTTTCATTCCCACTTCTGCAGGCAAAGGTTAGAAAACGAACATGTATCGACAGTGTTTTTACACACATGTCGCATACTAGGGAACAAATAACATTAGACAACTTGGTCGGACGAACCGACCTGCTCTGATACCACTAATGTAACACCCTTTTCTACCACACGATTAAAAGGCACATTTTTCACATAAATCAGAGTAAAATATTAAATTTTATAAAAAGTCACCTCAAAAGGGCGTACATTTCTCAAATCCTCAAAAATAGGTCAAGGCTATGTAAACAACGGGTTTTCTCAAAATACATCAAATTGCACAAAGCAGCGAAACTCAAGGGCATAAATCAAGGTTTTCCTCATCAGGGAAGATAATCAAAATAAAATCAAAGTAAAACATAGTTTAACTCAAAAGAACTCAACCCGATGTTACATATCAAAGCAAGACCCTCTAAGCTAACCAAAAAGGCTAACCACTCAAAAACTTTAAAAACATCCTCGACGGCGTCCACGGCTAAACCTGGTCATCTGCACGTTACCCACGTGGAGGTAACATTCAAACAGGAAGAGTGAGTAAAACAAATCATAATAATCAATGTATAAAAATCAACATATAAATGGCATCATAATCATATTCAACACATTCATATCCTTCAATATGCCTCAAAGGCCACAACGGCATAAATCATACAAAAGACCCATAAATGCAAAGGCAACAAGACTCAATGCATGTGGTACCAATCATCACAGCATGATGGACACTGGGCCATCAACCCTCCATAGATCCCCATCAATAGGATCGATTCTGCTATAGAACCGGAGCACATCAAAATACTTCACATCCACACAATGGGATTGAAGCCAAAGTAATCGAGGTCCTGAACCGAAGTCCGGATGCACACGTCACAAATAATCCTCATAACAACATCATAGGTGCATCATCATTCATCATATTCATCATCATCAAACATCATAGCTCATCATCACCATATGTCATGTCATCATAGCTCATCATAATAATCATCATCATACATCATGTCATCATATAATCATAATAATCATTATCATACATCATGGAAATCATCATAGAATCATATACAAATCACATAGCGCTCACAGTCATACTCATTTTAATTCATCATATTATCACATATTAATTCATAATTATCCTCGCGGTAATTCTCATACTATAGCCTATTAATCACATAAACTTCACAGTCACACTTATGTTAATTCATCATATTATCACATATTATCACAATTACCCTCATGGTAATTCATCAGGAAAATTGCAGCATCAAAACATCAAGACATCACTGAACCAAAACATGATTCATTAATAGAACATATACACAATTGACTTCTCAAACATAATTAGATATAAAAATATTGGGAAACCAATTCTCTTGTCTATACTATGTCATATCCCTATTTATTAGCTTTCCAACGCTTCGAACGGGAGCCAAAACAGACTTACGGATCAAAAGTTACGTCCAAAACGATTTCGACCGAAAACATGAACAGTCGTGACGGACAGCAAAACACTGTTACGCTCCAGAACCTAAATCAACCCAAAAGTCCACACGATTCACTTTTCCAATGCCCCCTAAACCTCCATAAATCATCCCTAAGGTCCTACGACGATAAAGGCACAAAACCTACGGTCTATTAGGCCAATCCCGTAACATATTCAGCCTCAAATCACAATTTTTCCTTCAATTACACCTTAAGGCATTATAGTTACTCACATTTGAATATTCCTATTCCTACAGGGTCAGACATATAACAATTCAAGGTTTTGGCCTCGAAGGCCTAAGGTTTCCCTTTCTCATATTATGCTCTAACTGTTAGGAATACCTACCACTACACCACAACATCAGAGTTTCCAAAATCAGATTTAGGCCACGAAGGCCAAAATCCATTTTTCCCCAATTGAACCACGGCTAGATTTATCTATAATCGGTTTAGGCCACGAAGGCCAAAGATCATAATTTCTCATCTCTACCCTCAAAATCCCTACGGTTACAATCTCCATAATAGATTTAGGCCACGAAGGCCAAAAATCCCTTTTTCTCATAATTCTCCATAAAACCCTTAAACACGTAAATCAACCATAATTACATCGAAAGTTACACATGGAAAATCATGAAAAGTTATACTCCCCATACCTTAGTCGATTCAAAGCCTTCACGATTATCTCCGGGAATCTTCTGCCCCCAATCTTCTCCTCAAAGCTCTCTAGCCACAATACTTTTCACGGTTCACAAATGAATCCTAATTCCTTTCAGAATTCTATTTTGTCAAACCTAGTTTTGGGCCTCACAATTTGGGTTTTCCCATAACACCCTCACTAACTCCTCTTAAATGTCAAATTCTCCCTTCTTTCACTTATATTTATTTTAATTCATAATAATATTAATATCTTCATATTATATACTATTATTCAAAATAAATAACCCAATTATGCATAATTCATCAAAATTCCACAAAACCACCGAAAATAACTGAAAATGAATATTCTTAATTAAATAAATAAATTAAAATATTCCAATTAAATTTGGGGTGTTACACTCAACATGTTTTCTTTTCTTGAAAATGCTCCACGTATCTCTTCCAAAAATCTAGATAAGAACAAAGTTCCCTTCTTCATTTGAATTCAAATCTTACGTCGAAAACACTATCAATAATTCTCTATCAAATCAACTTCCAAGACTTAGAATATTTTCCTAAATTCATTCAACATATTCTCCTTGTACAAAAAGGTGACTTCGACCGAAAACAACAAGGTTTCACAATTTTTTCGAAGCTTCTTACAACTTCATATAAATTGTTTTTCCTTATTGTTTCCATTAATCCAAACTAGGCATCGAATTTGGGAGCTTACAATATGTGTGTGTGTGTGTGAGAGAGAGAGAGAAAGATAGATAGATAGATAGATAGATAGATAGATAGAGAGATAGAGAGAGAGAGAGAGAGAGAGAGAGAGAGAGAGAGCTTCCTTAGTACTTCTATATACTTCCTTGCTTTTACAATACTTTGGTCACTTAGACATACCGACATGAGCTGACGAGCTTTCACACTTAGTTTGAGGCTTCAAGATTATTTCCTAGATTTCTTCTAGTCATATAAGCAATTTGATCTTGAGTATCTTTTTGTTTATGAGGCATGAGATGTTTCTTTAGTTAAAAATCCATCATCAAGGTTGAAAGCGTTTTCCACTGACTTTAGTCATTGTTGTCGTTATCAAAACTTTAGATGGATCTTATGTGAAATTTTCAACTTTATACCTGCAAGCACATAAATCGATATTCCCCTCTTTTTTTATGATGACAATACTGAAGGTGAGAAAAACACTTAGAAGGGGGGGGGGGGTTGAATAAGGGTTTAGAAAAAAATATGGCAATAAAAACAACACACTATTTTTATCCTGGTTCGTTGAACTCAACTAATCCAGTCCACCCTATCAAGGTGATTTGCCTTTCTCCACAAGGACTTAATCCACTATATTCAAACAGATTACAGTGTCAACCACTAAGAACAACTGTCTTAGTCTTCTCAAGAAATTCTGACCACAACTTGGTCTTCTTAAGGAACCTTTTACAAATTAATGTAAACTAAACAAGTGTTTAAGTTGCTTATAAAAAGCTAAATCATAAACTGTGATTTTTATACTTAGTTTAAGAACGAATAAAAACTATTCAGCTTATGAAATGAAATTGTATGAGAGCTTGAGAGTAGTTTTAATTTGATTTCTCAGTAATTCGTCAACTTTGAAATGTTGTTGAAGACGTTCTTTTATAGGCAGAAAGTCCAATGCTTGAAGACCGTGCACTGCTGAGTAGCTGTAGCCTTTTGTCTTCTATTGACTTTAGCTTTCCCAGAAGAGGAATGTTCAGACAAATACCTTTTGTCTGATTTCCTGTGCCATACATGAATAAGGAAAGATTCGTTTGGAATAAGCCAACGGATATATCTTTGAATAATATTTTCTTCAACAAAGCTTCTGTCTCAAAGTTATCAACATCAGAGTCTTGCAGCCAAAGTGCTTCAGCGTGAATCTCAATCAGAGCAGAGTTTGAATCACAAAGCCTCTGTACTTGCAGCGTAAAGTACATCAGAGTCTTCTTGAAACAATGCTTGAAACTCTTCATACAAATTCTTCAACTACACTTAAGAGTCTTCTGCAGCTTCTGCTTCAGAGTCTCTTCTGGCAACGCTCAGAGTCTTCTGATCACTTGCATCTGATGCATCAGAGCTTTGCGTAGAATATTGTTCAGATGCATTTTTGCTTCCATAATAATATTTATTTTAATATCTGAAACAAAAACACTTGAACAAAATTAGGGTATATATTTTCTTCATACAAAATTTCATTAGAGTTATCATCAAAACATAGAGATATAATTAAACACCAATATGTGTTCTAACAATCTCCCCCTTTTTTATGATGACAAAAACATAGGAAATTTTGTTCAATAAAAAGGATAAATATATAACTCCCCCTCAGATAAAGAATCTCCCCCTGAAATGAATACTCTAATAGAAGAAAATACTTCCCTTTTTGCATGAGTATACTTTTTAGATTATGAGTCTGATTAGAATCCTGGTTAGAATATACTTTCTAGAATCAGAGCTTGATTTGCTTTCCAGAATCAGAGCCTGGTAATAGCTTGATTTGTTTTCCAGAAACAGAGTCTGGTTTACTCTTACTGATTTTCTTTCCAGAATCAGAGCCTGATTTACTTTTAGAATCAGAGCCTGGTAATCAGAACCTGGTTTGAATTATCAGAGCCTGGTTTGAATAAAAAATCTGGTTTGGGGATTCTCAGGGTAACTTTAATGAATTTTGTCAGATGATACGTTATAATTCTGAAAGACTAAAATTCAATGTTAGTTATATATTATTATGTCTGAATTCCATTTTAGTAACTATTTATTTTTGAACAAACATAATTTATTTTTCTCCCCCTTTTTGTCATAATGAAAAAGAAAAACTTTTTAAGACAGAAAAGATTAACAGAGAAAAACAATATAAGAGCAGATAAGGAAACAATCAACTTCATTTAAATAGAATCTAGAAATCATTCAGAGAAAACAACAAGATAACAAAACACAGCAAACATGTGCACAAACATAACAGAAAAAGAAACTAAGATTGGCGAGAGGCTATCAACTTCAGAAGGTCTGTAATCTGAGAATTAGATTCCTATTGTTTAGACATCCAAGTCTTAATCTCATCTGTGGTTTGTTCTTGCTTGACCATCCATGTTCTGATCTCTTTGTTGCTGGCTTCTAGCAGAGCAAACTTTTCTTCTAAGTCTGGTCTTTCAGTCTTGATTTTAGAAGAAGCAGGTGCAGATGCAGATTCAGTAGCTGGAGCACTATCAGTGAACATAGCAGATGCATAAGTAGTTTCTTGAATCACAGAAGTAGAAGTTTGTTCCACAATCATCAGAGCAGACTAATTAGGCACAACAGTTTCTTCAGCAACAACTGCTTCTGGAGGAGTATCTTCAGTCATAGGTTCAACAGCAGTTGCATTTTCCAGAGCCAGAACTTGAGGTCTACTCATGTTCAGAAAAGTCTGTCTGATAACTTCAGAAAATTTCACCTTTGCATCATCAGAGCAAATGGTGCGAAGATTTGAAGCAACAATGTTGAACCTTGAGATGAATCTATTCCAAGTGGCTTCAGAAGCATCTGGGTTCACACTAGACAAATAGTTTTTCTTCACAAAGGATATCCAGATATTCATTTCCTTCTTGAAGCCATCAAAAAGCGTACCAACATCCATTCTAGGTTTAGGTTTTAGGAAGTTTTCTAGAGATGGTGTTTTTGGTTGTTCTGGTAGGGATGGTATGGTGAAGGTTGGGATAATGAACAGAGGACGAGGATATGGTGTAGAAGATGTTTGGCCAGATGATTCAGGAATATCTTGATGTTTTGGATAAAAGTGTTTAAGCTTGAGTCCAAAGTGAAGGTTATTAGAAGGTAAAGGTTTGAATGATGCAAAGGAAACAAAATCAGATGATCTTGGTTCATAGCCACAGAGTGAGGGGGTGAGTTTACTTCTGGGGGAACATCAGATTCAGAAGAATCAGATGATATAGAAGAATGACAGGATGTAGAAGAAACATCAAACATCATCTTCAAAGGTTGAACGTCAAGAACCTCAGAATCATATATGAATGATTCAAAAGGTTGGTGTTGTTCTGGTTGAGGAACAGAGGGGATGGGTTCTTCTGGTATAGATTGTTGGGGTTCTGGTTGTTGTGGAGTAGGTTCTTCTGGTAGTGGTTTAAAAGTTTGTGGTTCTGGTGGGGGAATTTCAGAGTTTTGTTGTTGTGGTGTAGAGGTTTATTTATCAGAGGGGGGAATATCATAAGGTTGTTTTCGTGCAGAGGTTTGCTTTTTAGATGGAGTTGCTTGTTGGGGTACAGAAGGAGTTGTAACAGAAGGTTTCTTTGGTTTAGAAACACGAGGAGGAGAAGGTGAAGGAGAGGGTAAACGTTCATGGGTAGGTTGATCAGATGTTAGTACCTCTTTGACAGTTTGCAAGATAGAATCTAAACTTGCCCCAGGAGGATTAGCCTTTTGCTTCTTGGCCCTTTTGGGTTTGACAGCAGCAGCGTCACCAAAGGCTTTCCTCTTGGGTTTTGAAGAACCTTCTCCAGAAACCTTCCTCTTCTTCTTGTGTCTTTCCTCATAAAGATTTGGTACAGGTTCGCCTGCTTTCTGAACCAGATTTGCTGGTAGAGGAGTTCCATCTTTTAGACACGTTGCTATATAATTCAGAATAATCCCCCTTGGTTCATTAGCGAAGAACATAGGAAAATCATCCACTGGTATCCTTTTTTTACTAACCTTTTCAGAATTTAATTACTTTGGTGCAGAAGTGACTTCTTCTATAACTTTCATCCTCTAAAGACTTTTCCCATTCAGAGGTTTCCCAACTACAGAAGCTAACTCTTCCTTTAATCCTGCTTCTGTCAGATGTCCAACCAGACCATTCTCAGTCAAAATGTCTGAAATGAGTCTTCCCATAGGAATCCAATTCCTCATCTTCTGATGTTTGGTTCTGGCTTCTTCCCTTGGTTGTTTTACGTGTGTTCACAGATGATTGAAAAGTAGATAAGGCAGATCCACTTTTGTGCTCTGACTCAGACAGTACATGAAGTACATCTGATTAGTGTTTACATAGTCAGGAGAGTTTGAAGACTTCCTGTGATGAATACATCCCATAAAGATCTTAGCCCAGATCTTGTAGTTTGGCTTCAGATCTTTCACCTTGTTAGAAGCTTCTCCAGATAAGCAAACTTCCCTATACACATCTGTCATATCCACACGCCCAACTGACAAATTTGTGACACCATCAGTTTCTTCATAGCCTATGAGCTTCCTTATCAGATCCTCAGTTATGATGATTTCTTTACCCATAACATATGAGACAATGAACTTAGGGCATGTAGAAGCATGGATCCAAAATTCCTTTACTAAACAAGGATAAACTGGTCCCATCAGCCTATCAAAGAACTTAGTCCAACATTGAGCGTCAACAATGGGACGAAGATCATACCCATTTTCAGCAATCGATTAAAAGTTCACAATGGATTCACACAATACTTCCAGTTTGTCAACAGGTGTGAGTAAAGTTCTAACAGGTTCCTTGAAGGCAACAACACCCATGTTGGAAGATGAGACAGCAGCCATGGTTGATTGAAACTGAGCAAAAGTTGATGAAGAAGTAGCCATTGATGTTCTTGAGAGAAATTTAGGGTTACGAACGGTTTTGGGTTTGGAAGAGAGATGAAAACAACGAAATAGACAAAAATGCATACAAGAGTGTGAGAGAGTGAAACGTGTGAAAAATGAAGTGTTGTGGTATTTATAGAAGAAATTAGGGCACACAAGAGTCACACTACACCATGTTTCCACTTAGCATTTAATAAAAAGAATATAATCATTTCAAGCAATTAATGATTCTGACAATTTGGGGGGGAAAACGAGAAACTCAATATTAAAAAATAGTACCTCAAACGTCAATTCAGTAATGTGCACTCCACCTTTTCAGATTCAGAGTTACACGTGTTTGCTTGCATGTGCTTATGAAACTTCTTTGAGAAATGAAACGTTAGCCAGCGTTCAGATCCTCTAAGGCTTGTTAATTCAGATTTGCACACAATAAATAAAATATTAAATGATAAATAAATAGATGTAATACTTCAGAGTTAAAACATTTCCATCTGAGGAAATTTTCTTCTGATAAACATTTTATTCTGGACAGAAATCCATACTTATATTTTTCAGAATAAATTTAAATCTATCTTCAGCAAGGGGTTTTGTAAATATATCAGCCCATTGATGATCTGTATCAACAAAGTCTAAACTGATAATTCCCTTCTGAACATAGTCTTTGATGAAGTGATGTTTTATCTCTATATGCTTTGCCTTAGAGTGTAAAATAGGATTTTTAGACAAACATATAGCAGAAGTATTATCACAGAAGATTGAAATGTTACTCTCATGGATATGATAGTCTTCTAGTTGACTCTTCATCCAGAGCATCTGAGTGCTACAACCAGCAGCAGCAATGTATTCTGCTTCTCTTGTTGAAAGCGCAATAGTGGGTTGCTTCTTGCTGAACCAAGAGATCAGATGACTTCCAAGAAACTGGCAGCTTCCAGAAGTACTCTTTCTTTCAACTTTGTCTCCAGCATAGTCAGCATCACAGAATCCAACTAATTTATAGTTATCATATCTTCTGTAACACAAACCCACATTGGTAGTACCTTTCAGATACCTCATAATCCTCTTAACAGCTGTTAAGTGAGACTCTCAAGGATCTTATTGGAATCTGGCACACAGACAAACACTGAATAGAATATCAGGTCTAGAAGCAGTCAAATACAGAAGAGATCCAATCATACTGTCACGGTGAAATTTGGATACCAAACTATTGATTAGTTTTAATCTTTAATTCATTTTTGCAACCGAACTTTGATTTGTCCAAAGGAAGGGATAAAGATCGAAATTCCCATAATGCAATGCAAATGCAAGGTTAGAGAGTTTAGGTTCGGGGGTTGGTTAAACTTAGGGAAGGTACTAGCATCCTAAGTTTCTGTAGTACTCTACAGGAACCTCTTGTTTTATGTTTGTTTATTGCTATGTGTTATCTGCTTAAAGGATTAGAGACCCTAGTGGTTTATTTCTAAGTATACTCGATAAGATATCGCATCTTATGCCTACATATCCTTACGGGAGTGGAATCAGAGTACTTGTAGTTCCCCTAAAGGGTTAGAGGAGTTCTTTTACTGTGGTCAAAGTTCCTACGGGTTTAGGGTAGTTGTTTTGATTGGGTTTAGGAGAAGAGACGAGTCTTCATGTTAAGGGAGAGATAACCACCACAAGTGTAAAGGGGGTTGCAGGAAAATAGTCTTTGCATCGTCTTAAGAAAAGGGCTTAAGTACTCGGATTGTTTGACGAGTGTGCCTTTATCGCTCTTAAGGCAAAGTTCCTACATGTTTGATTGTATTGTTGTGGAGGTAGAGATTATATCTCACTTAAGATGATTAACATCTATTCACTATTTGTGTTTGAAAAGTTTGTATTGTTGATTGTTTTGTGTTTGTCTAATTTGTAAAGAATAAAGACAAGGTCCTTCCTATGGGGTAGGATCTATCCTAAGAAGATCGACTTGAATGGGATCAAGGATCGTGGGGAGAATGATGCAGATGATATGCAACTACACACAACGTTGAATTATGTGTAGGTTTTTCCTTTGGACGGAATGCGATGCGATAATGTAAATTGCGGTAATGTAAATGACAGTAAGGTAAATTGCGGAAAAGTAAACCATACAAGTACGCATGAAAGCGCTAAGGTGTTGGTGAATGTGTCGTAGGGTGCACGATCGAGTTGTATTTTACGTTGTTGGTTGTTTTTAGTCGCCTGATTTGATTTTAGTAAAAAAGAGTTGTATTTTATCTTATTTTTGGTGGATTGATTTTAAGAGGAAATTATTTGTAAGATAATTATATTAAAAGTTTTAAGTTCTAACGGGTGATTTAAGAGAATGAGATTTTATACTTTATCTTATTTTTAAAAGAGTTATTTTGTATAAAAGTGATGGTTATTTTTAGAGTTGACTTAATTGAGAAAATGTTTTCTTCTAATAAAAACTTAGTCATTATAATTAAAGATGAATAGCTAAATTTAAGTTATGAAGAAAACTTGTCATTACTATTTATTTTAAAAGTTATTATATAGCCATATGTGAAAAAGCTTTAGTAATTATGGGAAAGAGTGGTTATTATTAGATAAAAACTAATTAAGAAAAGATCATTATCATCTTTTAGTTGCAAATTATTTAGAATAATGAATAAGGTTATTTAATAAAAGGAGAAAGGACTTAATATGAGTTTTTATTGAGTAATTGAATAGGCCCCTTAGCTAAAAAAACAGGTTGTTTTAAAAAGAGAAAAGGTCAAGTATTTATCATGAAAAGGGGTATTAAGTTAATTAGTTAATAAAATAATTTTGTTTTAATAAAAAAGGCAAATTAAGGAAAATGATTATGGGTTAATTTAAATGGTTAATGGTTATATTGGTTAGTTAAATTAAGCGTGCAGGTTAGAAGTTAATTAAGGATTAAGGGGAGAGATTAGTGTGGTGTTGTGTGATTAGTGTGTGTGTGGTGTTAGTGTGATTATAATTATTACAGTAAAATACATAAAAATAAAAAAAATACAACAGCAAACCCTAGATTCCCCCCCCCCCCAATTTCCATGTTCCACCGCGAACCCTTCCTTCTCTCCATTTCTCTTTTCTTTTCTCTTCCGATCTCTCCCTCCTTCTATCTCGCGACTCCGACTTCCTCTCTATTCCCTCGTGATCCTCCGCTTCTCTTCGTCCATCTCTTCGAGTTCCTCACCGAACCTATCAAAATTCTGCAAAGACAAACGTTAATCGCAAATTGGAAAGTTAATGGAGGGAAACGTTACCCGTGGTATCGATGATGATGGCTTCGCCGGCGGCGTCTGAAGGAGGACAATGGCGGATGCAAAATGAGTTTTGCGGCGTGGAAGATTGCGGTTGACGGCGGTAGCGACCTCCGGGCAGAACTTGGGCGGGATTGAAAAGCAACGATCTCCAAACAAAGATAAGTTCTCCTTCCTTCTGACTTTAGGGTTTCAATTGGGGTTTTGTGGCTTGCTGTGATTTTGTTGTGAACCTTCTATCCCGTTTTTGGTTGGATTTTGATAGTCTCTTATATGAGGTTGTAGTGAGTATGGTGAATTGAAGAGCAATGAAGGCGTTTCCATTCTAGACGGATCATGTTGGGCCGTTTTTGGAAGGTAAAGGTAACACTTGTATCTTTGCTCCAAAAGCTTCCGTTTTCGTTGATTATGTCGTATACTTGCCCTTGAATTTCTGATTCTTTCCTTGTTTGATTTAACACATTGTGTCTGTTATGGAAAATGGTTTAAGACCCTGTCAAAACTATTTTGGGAAGTTTTTAATTATTGTCTGATTTTGTCTTGACAGGTTAGTCATGTTGCAACCGTGGCAGGTCTTAGATGGCTTCTCTTAACTTCATCAATAGTCTCTGCGCATACCGGATATCATCTTCCTACTGAGTATTTGCGAGCCTCCATGATGATATATGCATTTTACAACTTATTGCTTTGAATCGTAACACTTTGTACACTATGCTCATGCTTGCTGCAAGTGACTCTTATCTTTAGATATTATCATTTAACTCATACTAATCAACTTCTTTCATCTCCTTTTCATGTATACATTTATGGAGACAAACAAGACTTGCCAAGTAACTACTGCTAAAACAGTTAGACTTGCATAACAATTTGTAGCAGTTACCACAACAAGAAAATAGGCTGAATGGAACATCAAGATCAACAATGCTAAGATCAGAAGAGACTCTACTGAGTATCCGTCCCAAAGGTGTGGAATCATGAAACGACATAGGTGCATGAAAAAGGGCGTTAAGTAGCGGTAAAAACAAAGACTTCGAAGACTGAAGACCCAGAGCAATTATAAGACTTCTCATGAATAAGAACACTGTTGAAGTAACTCCAATCAACAAGTAAACTAGAATCGATCTCCGAGTGCTGCCTTTGATTGTTTTGCAGGCTGGTTGGACTTCATGACAGCATTTGTCTCTGTGTACCAGGGTATATAGGAGCAGCCTTCAACACTTGAGTTGGCTCTGAAGATGCGGCATAATACGAAGCCATTGAAATTGCTTGATTCTGATTAGCGCCAACATTACACTTAGTGTTGACAACTTTGATTTCGTAATGGTATTTCTGCAGGTGTAAGTGAGTTGAGTTGCTTGTGCAAATTCTCCGTCTGCCTGGACCTCGCCGGCTAATTCGTTCTGGTAATGTTGCTGCTGCTAAGCTGTTGCAGTTGCGGTAATTCCTTGGGCTTACATTTCCATCTGTGTTGTTTTGGTCTTCTAGAAAAATCTAATCTCTAGTAATTTCGTCCAGGTACCAGACGTGACGGCACGAATCAAACACTGAAGGTTTCCAGGAGTAAGTTATGATAATACTGCTCTATATTTCAAGTTTTCACACTATCACAAAGTCTTACCACTGTTTTCCAATTGTTTGTAGTTTAAGAACCAATGTCCAGAAGGTAGCGTTAATGTGAAGGTACTTCTACAGTTCATTTTCTGTCGTAGCGGCACCACAACGGCTCTCCGCTGAATGGTAACATTGCCTGCACTCTTTTTCACTTTGAAGTGCCATTAGTTGTCTGTTGTAGTTCTCCAAGTCCTCAAAGATAAGTAAGTTTCATCTGTAATGAAAGGAAATCCTTGCTTTGGTGTTTACTAACTTGATTTCCATTTTTGATTTGTAGTAATAGGTGGGCGGTATCAGGAGTAATGAAATTCCAACTGTGTAGTGACGGTGTGGATGAATTTGCAGCAGAACATGGATTATTGGAAAGACTTGAGTTTGCCGCAATCACGGTTGCCGCCAAAATGCATTAGTGTTCCTTTTTTTTGGAAGTACCTTGTACCGTCCCTTGTAGTTTATTTGAACTATCTTTACCTTTAAGAAATTTGTCTTGTAAACCAAATCACATGGCTTTGAACTTGTATATTAAATCACCAATTTGGTTATTGTATCTGAAATTAATTCTTTGTAAACATGCGGTTGACGTTTGCAGTAAGCTATGTTACAATCTCAAAAATGGATACTTGCTTGTCTTCCAACCTTAGACTTGTAAATTTTCAAAATACACATTTTAAATCAAAGTTGTGTGCATGTTTGATATACTAGAATTTAGGTGTTAACATTTCAAGGAAACTAAATGAATCCTCTTTCCACATGAGTGCAAACCAATTGAACTCAAAACATATCTTGGATGTGTATGTGCAAGTTCGCACTTCAAAATGAGAGTCTTATAACAACGATAATTTGAACGACACAGAACTCTAGCCGTGAACTCGAATTTCTCAAATTTAGTAATGACGTATACTTGAATTATAATATGACCAGAACTTGAGTCATGTTGCTCCCGAAATTTGGGTGATTTCTTAAAGGCTTGAACCTTATGAATCATAAGTCTCGTATTAGAACTTGAAATAGAAAACCTCTTGAGTTCAGGACACAACCCCTCCTGTATGTAGATATGAAACCTCTGATCCAGATTTCTTCCACTTGACAAATAAATGATCCAAACTTCAAGATTAAACTAAACCGTTTTGAAATCCTCCTCAAAATGCAAAGGCTTCTGATACGCTGTTGGTAACACGCTTCCTAGAAAGCCTTAGGATCTTTGAATCGAAACACGTTCAAAATAAGTTGTACCTGCACCAGGTGGTTAGTCATAATAAACACGTACACAAAAGTAAAATAAAACGAGCAAGAATAAGCACGAGGAGGTGGGATTTTACGGTCAAAAATCAGGGTGCAACAGATGCCCCTATTTAAGTTACTCCTATCCGGAGATATGGAGATTGAAATCCCCGTTTCGGCGAGATAGGAGGGACTTAAATACAAACATTGCGCGAATTTTTGGCCCTAAGAAACCACCGAATGCAAATGATATGCAATAATGTGATACGCAAGACGCAAGTCCTGTGAAGAAAAGAAGTCACAGGGGGAAACCAGACGCAACACACGGGAAGAACAGGCTCAACAAAATGAGACTCTGCGGGAAAAGATTGACAATCACAAGGTGTTTATAGATATGTTGCAAAGGCACTATTGAGAAAAAACCAATTAAAGATCCTACTGCATATGTCAAATGTAATGATCCCAAGATATCAGTCGGAGCAGTCTATGTCGAGTCTGGTAACTTCATGTAAGGATGCTTTTGTCAAAGTATCTATTGTCAAGAACTTCTGGGAATCTACTGTCAAGATTAACCAGGAAATGAAATGGTACTACCTACTGTCGAGGTCTTCTGGGAATCTACTGTCAAGATTAACCAGGAACTGTAAGATGGTACTACCTACTGTCGAGGTCTTCTGGGAATCTACTGTCAAGATTAACCAGGAAATGAGATGTTCAAATGATTGTTGTTGGAAAAAAAGACTTCCCCGTGCGTCATGGTATGGGTGCCATGAGTTGGTCTCAGTCTCTGCCCAGAATGAAGAAAACTAGCGAGAGCGTCTTCACAAAGGGGTTGTAGATTTGTTGTAGATTTTCGGCTGTGAGCCATAATGTCATTGTAGATTGTATATGTCGTTGAAGACTGTAGATTGTAGAACTTGTAGCTGTAATTTGTAAATTGTAGATTTGTAGAATAATTTGTAGTTGTAGTTTGTAAAGCTTCACCGGGGATCTTCGGAAGAGATGTGGGCCGGTTGAATTGCAAAATATGTCCTCTCAAATGAAGAGAGATGTCTTGTAGTGTCTTCAGAAAACTTCTCTGATGGATTTACAAAGAGACGCCGTTTAGACTCGTGTAGCAAACTCACTGGGGGAATACATTCCTGTGGAGTGTCCTTGTTGTAGTTGTAAAATATTCTGTGAATTCTCAAATAAAGAGAAGTATCTGTAATGTCCTCGACAAACTTCTCTGATGAATTTCTAGAGAGATGTCATTTAATAATCTTGATAAACCCACTGGGGATGGACAAACTTTCTTGATGAGATTATCATTTGTCGTTTTGAATAAAACGAGTTGCTCAACTAAAGAGGTTACTTGCAAACCAGATGTAGATTGTTGGAAAGATGTCTAGTAATATTGTTGGAGAGATATTCATCTTCGATAATTATCTTCATGAGGACCTTTTCTGGGGAGCAGAGTGCAAAATGAATGCATACTCCATCCATATTCAGTAGTTGGAAAATGTCCGAAAAAGTGTGATTATCAAGGACCGAAGTTCACTTCGGGGAATAACCGGAGCGAAATTGTCAAGCAAGACTCGTCCATTGAGGTATGAACTCAAATGGGATGTACTAAAGCAACCGTCTTCCACGAGGATTGAACTTCGTGGGGAAAATAGAAATATTGCGCTTTTTTGCCTAAGGGTGACAACTCTACTTGGAAGGAGAAGACACGCCCAACCGTTTGTAGATAGACACGACCAAAGCGACAGAATAACAATACACACAAAGATGCACAAATGCAAATGTTATGTTATCTACTTATATGATATGTGTATGCTTATGCTGACAAAACAGACGAAAGTAACGAACGGAGATGGGATAAACATCTCGAAACAAACATCCGACCAATCTTCAAAGATAGAAGTATCACTGGGGATATACGGAGAACCAGATATAGGATCTTAATCCTGTTTCAGAGCTTCACAAGCCTCTATTAGGGAATAGAGATCAATCCATTCGGGGATATAACAACTTAATCTTGTCGGATAACATGGTTGTTGAGTATGTCGTAAAAACTTCACAGGGATGAAATAAACATCCGCCTCGCTGGAGAAGATTAACATTGTAGAGATCCACTAGGGTGTACAGTAACAACCACTTCACTGGGGAGACGAAGTTCAAGAAGATCTATTGAGGAGTAAAATACGTCCACTTCACTGAGGAAGGTGAAGTTGGAGAAGATTCACTAAGGATCAAAATAGCATCTACTTCATTGGGGAAGTGAAGTTGAGCAAATCACTAGGTGTTCTTGCATCGAAAAGTTTCATCGAAGAATTGTCATGACCACCAAAAATAAAATTTATTGGGGACATGAAGAATGTTATAAGAACAAGGTAATTCTGGCTTGATGAATTGTGTAGTAGTCGCCATCTTGAACAAAACTTGTTATGCGGGAAAGATAATCTTCACGTCTCAATTGCCCCAAGTCATATGGATATGAGAAGAAGTTATTCCAAGAGGATTTTACAGAAAACAAGGCGTCCCACTGTTTTCAAACTCTTAGAGAGATTCGCTGAATCTCGACATAACGGACCCTGATTGGCGGTATTATGACGAGTCTTCAATCTTGCTCTAAAGGTGAAGTCAAACCTGAGCAGACTATTTGGAAACAAACTTGCCCCAGTTTAGTAGAGTCTTCGAATTCCAATAGGATACACTTGATGATGACGCTTGTATGTAATTTTCTATGATATCAGGCCGAATTAACACGCGTGAAATGCAACATATGTGTCTGTCTTGAAGTTTTGGAAAAGCGATATCACGACCACTTGTGACAAAGTCACTAGTTAGGACATGAATTAATTTATAAGCCAATATAAATAGTTGAGCATAGCTCATAGGAGTCAGGAAACATTATCTCATTGAGTATGCTTTCGAAGTAAACCTTACTTCAATTAGGACTTTCAAGGGTTATATCGAGGTTTAGTTTACGTTTTGTAAAACAAAAGGGATAAGGGTCAAAAGCTTATTTGTGCCCACCCAAATTTTTGAAATTTTAAGTATTCAATCGAGCTGACTGAAAATTTCCCTGCCCCAGGTTTAAAAATGAAGTTGGAAAGGGTTTGGGAGAAATAAAGCAGATCCTCAATCAAAGTTTGAAGGAGTTAAAAATGGATTAACTTCCTTATGTCTTTGGTGTTTAGGAGGTTTGAAACAATGCCTTACATCATCAGTAGGGTTTTTTCGAAAGCATACATCGAGAGATCCTACGTTTTACTTCATCATCCTCCTCCCAATTCTTCACCGAGGTGAGAAAGAAACCGGGTGATTTTGGCATTATAGAAAACATTTTTAAAGAGTGAAACGAATGGGTTTCCTCAAGACAAACATTTATTGCATTACTTATTCAAAATAAACAAGTTCTCACATGCTAATTATGCTTTTAACCAAAGAAAATAACAAGAGTCAATAAGCAGACAAAATAAACAGCTGATCATAACGGCGTTCCATTCAAGACTGGGTTTCCTCCTTTGAAAGTCAGCACTTCATTATCAATCATTTCTTGAACTTTCCCTTGGAAAACTTTACATTCTTCAATCGAATGCCCCAATGCTCCATCATGAAATTCACAGCTGGCATTTGAGTCGAACCACGGTGGACGAGACTTCATAATTCTAGTCTTCCTGGGAGTCATTAATGAGTTTCTAGCAAAATAGTACCATAGCTGACGGTAAGTCATTGGGATAAGATCAAACCAACGAGTTTCTTCTTTTGGAACACTCAGAGGTGTCTTCTGATTCTGAAACCGTTTTCGAACCTGTCGATTTTGATGTTGATCTGGAGATGTCATCCTTCGCTTACGAGGTAGTCGTTGCTTGCGCTGAGCAGTCACTTCATACTGATGTTGAGGATGAGGTGCTGGAACCGGCGGGATTTGAGAGGAATCCCAAACTGCATTAACATCAATGCTTCTTTCCTCTAGGGAATCATCAACTGAAATCTCTTCATTAGCTTGGTTATTCAAATTATCTTGAATTCTTCCGCTTTTGAGCGTATTCTCGATGTTTACTCCGACTTCTATAATTTTGGAGAAATCTGATGGTACAACGCCTACCATCCTAACATAATAAGAGTCTGGCAGTGTTCTTAGAAACATCTTGGTTAAATCTTTCTCTGGAAGTGGTGGACGAACTTGGGCTGCCAACTCTTTCCATCGCTGAGCATATTCCTTGAAAGATTCGTCGTCATTCTTACTCATGTTCATCAATTGATCACTGTCTGGAGCCGCGTCCAAATTATAATTGTACTGCTTTATAAAAGCATCAGCTAAATCTTTAAAAGACTTAATACAATTCCTTTGTAGCTTCATATACCATATCAAGGATGCCCCAGATAAACTTTCTTGAAAGTAATGAATCATCAACTCATCGTTGTCAATATAAGAAGCTATCTTCCGACAGAACATCGTCAAATGATCTCTTGGACAACTAGTACCCTTGTACACTTCAAAGACAGGCATCTTAAACTTCGGAGGAATAATTATACCTGGAACCAGACATGACTCACGAGCATTAAAATCAGACGTATCAGCTCTTTTTATCATCTTTAATTGCTCTTTGATATCACGAAGTTCTTTCTCCATTGCTATAAATCTAGGATCGTCCACCTTTATCTTAGCATTAACATTCTGAAGATTCGGTACAGGCTGTGGAAATTGGGAAACTCTTTTATCAACTTGACCAACCAAATTATCTTGCACGGGCTGAGCTCGCGTAGGAACATCCACTTGTTGAACATTATCATCAGAAGGAAGATCGAATAACGGATTAGTCACAACTCTGAAACCAGTCGTGGAATCCATATCTTTATTCTCTTTACTATCCTTCAATAATACTTCGAGCTTGGTCGAATGGTCAAGATGTCAACTGGAAGTCAAAGAGGGAAAACCGGATGAGGACACAGAAGAGAAGAGACACGTGTAAATGCTAATGTTAAATGCATGATGTGAGAATGCATAATGCTAATGCAAGAATGTAACGATGAGAGGTTTCATGGAACTCAAGTTCTTATAAACATTATAGAATTACCAAGTAAAATTATTTTAATATTTTTATGTATATATATTTTTATTTTATCAGAAAATAAATATCCTCTTAAGAGCCCTAACATAATAGCTAAATAAAAGCTAAGAAATCCCTAAGGAAGTCTTTCATCTTGTTTGTTGATTTGTTCCTCCACTTGGATCTCCTTGAAGGTAAGCTCGTCCATGATCAAAGTCTAAAGAGTAGTTTGATAGAGGAAAATAAATCCTCCATCTCTTTCTTTGTACTTGTTGGAAGGTGAGAAATGAATCCCTTGTTTACTCGGACTTTCAATATTGATGAAAGCATTTTGGACTTCTAAGGATATTCAATGACAAGGGAAGCCTTCTATTGATCTTCAATGATAAGGAAGTCTCTTGTATTTGTCCTTTGGAGTTTCTTGATTCTTCAATTGATTCCCCTAACTTCCTTAGGTCATCCAAGTTAGGACTCTTAAAAGAATATATCAAAATATCTTTTGTAATTCATATGGGTTTCTATAATGTTTATAAATACTAGGAATCCCATGAAACCAATGTAATATGATGCTATATGGATGCAACAAACACAGGTATTCACATAAGGACACAAAGATAAACAAACAAGGGACGCCCTAGGTTTGCAATGAGCATGGAGTAATGGTGTACCCTTCCCAAAGGTTTAAGGACTAAAGGTTGTTTGTACCTGCAGAACAAGGTTCTAATGGGACTCAGAATCATCAGCCCATCTATCGGATATTATCAATTTCCCAATTACTCGAGGATTAATAATATTCTCAAGAGAACTTCTTTTGAGTGTAGCTTCGCGTAGCACTATTTCGGAAGTACTTCCTCATAGTCTCGCACTACGTCCTAATAAAGGCCAAAGTTGGGTTAAGGTAACTACGATCCTCAATATCATAGGCTCCAAGGTCGAAAATAGTGAGTGTCTTCACGATTGCTCGTTCAACAGTACTATTTCGAAAGGGCCTCAACTGAGCGGGATTCTCGATTTAACTTAGTAGGGATTCAACTCCCTATAAGCCTCCTCGACTATATCACCATCCTATCTTAATTTCTCTCAAGTTCGGGTGTAGAACTTTATCTCACCACTCAAGGATAATAACCCCAAAAGAAATACAAGAGAAAGCAGGTAAACAATTAATCAAGTAGGCAGATATATAAAGCAGTAAACAAATAAAATAAGATAGGGAAACCCACTAGAGAGAGTCCCCAGTGAAGTCGCCCTTTATGTCGCGGTGAAATTTGGATACCAAACTATTGATTAGTTTGAATCTTTAATTCATTTTTGCAACCGAACTTTGATTTGTCCAAAGGAAGGGATAAAGATCGAAATTCCCACAATGCAATGCAAATGCAAGGTTAGAGAGTTTAGGTTCGGGGGTTGGTTAAACTTAGGGAAGGTACTAGCATCCTAAGTTTCTGTAGTACTCTACAGGAACCTCTTGTTTTATGTTTGTTTATTGCTATGTGTTATCTGCTTAAAGGATTAGAGACCCTAGTGTTTTATTTCTAAGTATACTCGATAAGATATCGCATCTTATGCCTACATATCCTTACGGGAGTGAAATCAGAATACTTGTAGTTCCCCTAAAGGGTTAGAGGAGTTCTTTGACTGTGGTCAAAGTTCCTACGGGTTTAGGGTAGTTGTTTTGATTGGGTTTAGGAGAAGAGACGAGTCTTCATGTTAAGGGAGAGATAACCACCACAAGTGTAAAGGGGGTTGCAGGAAAATAGTCTTTGCATCGTCTTAAGAAAAGGGCTTAAGTACTCAGATTATTTGACGAGTGTGCCTTTATCGCTCTTAAGGCAAAGTTCCTACATGTTTGATTGTATTGTTGTGGAGGTGGAGATTATATCTCACTTAAGATGATTAACATCTATTCTCTATTTGTGTTTGAAAAGTTTGTATTGTTGATTGTTTTGTGTTTGTCTAATTTGTAAAGAATAAAGACAAGGTCCTTCCTATGGGGTAGGATCTATCCTAAGAAGATCGACTTGAATGGGATCAAGGATCGTGGGGAGAATGATGCAGATGATATGCAACTACACACAACGTTGAATTATGTGTAGGTTTTTCCTTTGGACGGAATGCGATGCGATAATGTAAATTGCGGTAATGTAAATGACAGTAAGGTAAATTGCGGAAAAGTAAACCATACAAGTACGCATGAAAGCGCTAAGGTGTTGGTGAATGTGTCGTGGGGTGCACGATCGAGTTGTATTTTACGCTGTTGGTTGTTTTAAGTCGCCTGATTTGATTTTAGTAAAAAAGAGTTGTATTTTATCTTATTTTTGGTGGATTGATTTTAAGAGGAAATTATTTGTAAGATAATTATATTAAAAGTTTTAAGTTCTAACGGGAAATTATTTGTAAGATAATTATATTAAAAGTTTTAAGTTCTAACGGGTGATTTAAGTTTTAAGTTATAATTATTTGTAAGATAATTATATTAAAAGTTTTAAGTTCTAACGGGTATCGATGATGATGGCTTCGCCGGCGGCGTCTGAAGGAGGACAATGGCGGATGCAAAATGAGTTTTGCGGCGTGGAAGATCGCGGTTGACGGCGGTAGCGACCTCCGGGCAGAACTTGGGCGGGATTGAAAAGCAACGATCTCCAAACAAAGATAAGTTCTCCTTCCTTCTGACTTTAGGGTTTCGATTGGGGTTTTGTGGCTTGCTGTGATTTTGTTGTGAACCTTCTATCCCGTTTTTGGTTGGATTTTGATAGTCTCTTATATGAGGTTGTAGTGAGTATGGTGAATTGAAGAGCAATGAAGGCGTTTCCATTCTAGACGGATCATGTTGGGCCGTTTTTGGAAGGTAAAGGTAACACTTGTATCTTTGCTCCAAAAGCTTCCATTTTCGTTGATTATGTCGTATATTTGCCCTTGAATTTCTGATTCTTTCCTTGTTTGATTTAACACATTATGTCTGTTATGGAAAATGGTTTAAGACCCTGTCAAAACTATTTTGGGAAGTTTTTAATTATTGTCTGATTTTGTCTTGACAGGTTAGTCATGTTGCAACTGTGGCAGGTCTTGGATGGCTTCTCTTAACTTCATCAATAGTCTCTGCGCATACCGAATATCATCTTCCTACTGAGTATTTGCGAGCCTCCATGATGATATATGCATTTTACAACTTATTGCTTTGAATCGTAACACTTTGTACACTATGCTCATGCTTGCTGCAAGTGACTCTTATCTTTAGATATTATCATTTAACTCATACTAATCAATTTCTTTCATCTCCTTTTCATGTATACATTTATGGAGACAAACAAGACTTGCCAAGTAACTACTGCTAAAACAGTTAGACTTGCATAACAATTTGTAGTAGTTACCACAGCAAGAAAATAGGCTGAATGGAACATCAAGATCAACAATGCTAAGATCAGAAGAGACTCTACTGAGTATCCGTCCCAAAGGTGTGGAATCATAAAACGACATAGGTGCATGAAAAAGGGCGTTAAGTAGCGGTAAAAACAAAGACTTCGAAGACTGAAGACCCAGAGCAATTGTAAGACTTCTCATGAATAAGAACACTGTTGAAGTAACTCCAATCAACAAGTAAACTAGAATCGATCTCCGAGTGCTGACTTTGATTGTTTTGCAGGCTGGTTGGACTTCATGACGACATTTGTCTCTGTGTACCAGGGTATATAGGAGCAGCCTTCAACACTTGAGCTGGCTCTGAAGATGCGGCATAATACGAAGCCATTGAAATTGCTTGATTCTGATTAGCGCCAACATTACACTTAGTGTTGACAACTTTGATTTCGTAATGGTATTTCTACAGGTGTAAGTGAGTTGAGTTGCTTGTGCAAATTCTCCGTCTTCCTGGACCTCGCCGGCTAATTCGTTCTGGTAATGCTGCTGCTGCTAAGCTGTTGCAGTTGCGGTAATTCCTTGGGCTTACATTTCCATCTGTGTTGTTTTGGTCTTCTAGAAAAATCTAATCTCTAGTAATTTCGTCCAGGTACCAGACGTGACGGCACGAATCAAATACTGAAGGTTTCCAGGAGTAAGTTATGATAATACTGCTCTATATTTCAAGTTTTCACACTGTCACAAAGTCTTACCACTATTTTCCAATTGTTTGTAGTTTAAGAACCAATGTCTGGAAGGTAGCGTTAATGTGAAGGTACTTCTACAGTTCATTTTCTGTCGTAGCGGCACCGCAACGGCTCTCCGCTGAATGGTAACATTGCCTGCACTCTTTTTCACTTTGAAGTGCCATTAGTTGTCTGTTGTAGTTCTCCAAGTCCTCAAAGATAAGTAAGTTTCATCTGTAATGAAAGGAAATCCTTGCTTTGGTGTTTACTAACTTGATTTCCATTTTTGATTTGTAGTAATAGGTGGGCGGTATCGAGAGTAATGAAATTCCAACTGTGTAGTGACGGTGTGGATGAATTTGCAGCAGAACATGGATTATTGGAAAGACTTGAGTTTGCCGCAATCACGGTTGCCGCCAAAATGCATTAGTGTTCCTTTTTTTTGGAAGTACCTTGTACCGTCCCTTGTAGTTTATTTGAACTATTTTTACCTTTAAGAAATTTGTCTTGTAAACCAAATCACATGGCTTTGAACTTGTATATTAAATCACCAATTTGGTTATTGTATCTGAAATTAATTCTTTGTAAACATGCGGTTGGCGTTTGCAGTAAGCTATGTTACAATCTCAAAAATGGATACTTGCTTGTCTTCCAACCTTAGACTTGTAAATTTTCAAAATACACATTTTAAATCAAAGTTGTGTGCATGTTTGATATACTAGAATTTAGGTGTTAACATTTCAAGGAAACTAAATGAATCCTCTTTCCACATGAGTGCAAACCAATTGAACTCAAAACATATCTTGGATGTGTATGTGCAAGTTCGCACTTCAAAATGAGAGTCTTATAACAACGACAATTTGAACGACACAGAACTCTAGCCGTGAACTCGAATTTCTCAAATTTAGTAATGACGTATACTTGAATTATAATATGACCAGAACTTGAGTTATGTTGCTCCCGAAATTTGGGTGATTTCTTAAAGTCTTGAAACTTATGAATCATAAGTCTCGTATTAGAACTTGAAATAGAAAACCTCTTGAGTTCAGGACACAACCCCTCCTGTATGTAGATATGAAACCTCTGATCCAGATTTCTTCCACTTGACAAATAAATGATCCAAACTTTAAGATTAAACTAAACCGTTTTGAAATCCTCCTCAAAATGCAAAGGCTTCTGATACGCTCTTGGTAACACGCTTCCCAGAAAGCCTTAGGATCTTTGAATCGAAACACGTTCAAAATAAGTTGTACCTGCACCAGGTGGTTAGTCATAATAAACACGTACACAAAAGTAAAATAAAACGAGCAAGAATAAGCATGAGGAGGTGGGATTTTACGGTCAAAAATTAGGGTGCAACACATACCTCTGTAAAGCTTTTGATCAACCTTCTTATTTACCTCTTCCTTACCAAGAGTGCTTGTAGGATGCATTGGGGTTTTAGCCAACTTGCTTTCAGTTATATTAAACTTCTTCAGAAGCTCCTTCACATACTTAGTCTGATGTATGTAGGTGCATTATGGAGTTTGATTGACTTGGATTCCCAGAAAGAATCTGAGTTCTCCCATCATACTCATGTCAAATTCAGCCTGCATAGATAGAGCAAACTCCTTTCCCAGCGTAATATTGGTAGATCCAAATATAATATCATCTACGTAAATTTGACATATTAACAAGTCTTTCTTAAATGATTTACAAAAGAGAGTTGTGTCCACTTTGCCTCTGATAAAATTATTTTCCAGAAGAAAATCACTTAATCTCTCATACCAAGCTCTGGGAGCTTGTTTTAAACCATAGAGTGATTTCTTAAGTTTGAAAACATGTTCTGGAAATTTATCATTTTCAAAGCCAAGAGGTTGATGAACATAAACTTCATCTTCTATAATACCATTTAAGAAGGCACTCTTAACATCCATTTGGTATAGAGTGATATTATTTTGTGCAACAAAGGAAATGAGTAGGAGTATAGACTCTAACCTGGCCACAGGAGCATAAGTCTCTGTGTAGTCAATTCCTTCTTCCTGACTGTGTCCTTGAGCAACTAGCCTTTCTTTGTTTCTTACAACTTCTCCTTGCTCATTCAATTTGTTTCTAAAGACCCATTTAGTTCCAATGATGTTGAAACCTTTTGGTCTTGGAACCGGATCCCAGACGTTATTTCTGGTGAATTGATTTAGGTCTTCTTGCATAGCAAGTATCCACTCATTATCATTCAGAGCCTCATCCACAGAAGTTGGTTCAATGATAGACACCAACCCAAAAAGTGACGTTCCAGATGATCTAAGGAAAGACCTTGTTCTGATATGGTCATCCTTCTTTCCAATTATCATATCCTCTGGGTGAGATGCCTTGATTCTGGATGATGATACTTTAACATTTGGTTCTTCATAAATATTCAAATTGTTCATCTGAGCAGCCAATGGAGTTGCATCTGGCGTTGCTTATGGTGCTTCTGCTTTATCTGCCTCTGAGTCTTCAGAGTCTGTGAGAATTACTTCTCTATCTGCAGAATTATCAAGCTGCTTTGGCTTTTGATTGCCAAGCTTATCATCAAATCTAACATGTATTGATTCCTCCACAATCTGTGTCTCAGTATTGTATACTCTGTAGCCTTTGGAGCGTTCAGAATACCCAAGCATGAAACACTTATGTGCTTTAGAATCAAATTTGTTCAGATTCTCTTTAGTATTCAACATAAAACATACACATCCAAAAGGATGGAAGTAAGAAATGTTGGGCTTTCTATTCCTCAACAGTTCATAAGGAGTCTTCTCCAGAAGAAGTCTAATTGACACTCTGTTCTGAATATAACAAGTTGTATTCACTACTTCTGCCCAAAAATGTTTTGCCAGATTAGTCTCGTTGATCATGGTTCTGGCCATTTCTTCCAATGTTCTATTTTTCCTCTCTACAACTCCATTTTGTTGTGGAGTTCTAGGACAGGAGAAATCATGTGCAATGCCATTTTCTTTAAAATATTTTTCAAAATATTTGTTTTCAAATTCACCATCATGATCACTTCTGACTTTAACAATTTTAAAATCCTTCTTGTTCTGGACTTGTTTGCAGAAGTCAATAAATTCAGCATGAGACCCATCCTTGTGTTTCAGGAATTTTACCCATGCGTATCTGCTGTAGTCATCAACAATGACTAATCCATACTTCTTGCCTCTGATGGATGCAGTTTTCACTGATCCAAACAGATCAATATGAAGTAGCTCTAATGGTCTTGAGGTTGAAATAACATTTTTTATTTTGAAAGAAGATTTTGAAAATTTTCCTTTCTGACATGCTTCACAAAAAGCATCTGAGTTGAACTTCAACTAAGGAAGTCCTTTGACCAGATTGAGTTTATTAATCTGAGATATACGTCTCATACTAATATGCCCCAATCTTCTGTGCCAGACCCATTGCTCTTCATTAACAGACATAAGGCATTTTACATTATGAACCTTAAGTTCTGAAAGATTGATTTTATAAATGTTGTTCTTCCTTTTTCCATTAAAGAGGATTGAGCCATCCTTTTGACTGACAGCTTTGCAACATTTTTGATTAAAGATTATGTCATAACCATTGTCACTTAATTGACTTATGGACAATAGATTATGCGCTAATCCTTCAACAAGTAACACATTAGAAATGGAAGGAAGGTTACCATTACCTATGGTTCCAGAGCCAATTATCTTACCCTTCTGGTTCCCTCCAAACTTGACGTCACCTCCAGATCTAAGCTCCATGCTTTGGAACATAGACCTTCTTCCCGTCATATGACGCGAGCAGCCAGAGTCTAAGTACCAAGACTGGTGTTTCAATTTTGCTGCTAAGGATGTCTCCAACAAAAATAATTTTGTCTTTAGGTACCCATATTTTCTTGGGTCCTCTGGGGTTAGTAGGTTTGAAATTATTTCTGAATTTCTTTCCCTTATAAGCATCCTTGTTCTTCTGAGGTTTTGATTTAAACACAGGTTTGTTCAGATCAGAACTTGTGTGTTTAATATCATTCAAATGACCAAATTTGAAATGAGTATATAGAGGAAAATACTTTATGATCATTTTATCAACAGGTTTTGGATTTAAATCCTTCCCAGAAGAAGATTCATATCCAACACCCTTCCTGTTGTTTCTGCTAACGCCATAGATCATTGAAGCCATCTTGCTTCTATCTAAGCCTCTAGCCAAAAACTTCTGAAAGCTATAGTCATACTCTTCTAAAATATTTTTTGAGCATGATATAGGTTCTGAGTCAGATTTCTGAGCATTTTATAAATCATTTTTTATTTTAAGATTTTCTACTCTAAGCTCAGCAACCTCGGACCTCAGCTGATCATTCTCAGATGCAAGATAACTTTGAAGGTTCTTGTATTTGAGTTTGATTTGGCTGTAGGTTTCCAGAATTTCTGATAAACTTTCAGAAAGTTCTTCTCTAGTGAGTTCAGAAAATACCTCCTCAGAATCTGATTCTAATTCTGATCTAGAAGTTTCTGCATGGTCTTCTACGTCAGCCATGAGTGCCATGTTTGCACATTCTTCTTCTGACTCTGATGACGAATCAGATGCATCTGAATCATCCCAGGTTGCCATAAGAACTTTATTTTTATAATCAGACTTCCTTTTTGGCTTCTCCTTCTGAAGTTTTGGGCATTCATTCTTATAGTGCCCAGGTTCCTTGCATTCATAGCAGACAACCTCTTTCTTTCCAGATCTTCTGTGTCTAGAAGACTTTTTACGTTGATCTGGATTCTTGAAGTTTTTGAACTTCCTCTATTTATGCTTCCAGAGTTTGTTGATTCTTCTGGATAGCAGGGACAATTCATCTTCTTCTTCAGAAAAAGATTCTTCAGAACTTTCTTCTATAACCTGCAATGCTTTAACAGATTTGTTAGACTTTAAAGCAACTAACTTTCCTTTCTTTTGGGGTTCGTCTTCTTCTAGTTCAATCTCATGACTCCTTAGAGAGCTGATCAGTTCTTCCAACGTGATCTTGTTCAGATCCTTCGCAAGCTTCAGAGCTCTGACCATTGGTCTCCATCTAGTTGGCAAACTTCTGATGATCTTCTTGACATGGTCAGAAGTAGAATAACCCTTGTCCAGAACTTTCAAACCAGCTGTGAGAATCTGAAATCTAGAGAACATAGAGACTCCTCCATTTTGAAGGCTTCATATTTCTGGATCAGCGCCAGAGCCTTGGTCTCCTTTACTTGTGAGTTCCCTTCATGAGTCATCTTCAAAGATTCAAACATATCAAATGCAGTATCTTTGTTTGTTATTTTCTCATACTCTGTATGAGATATTGCATTTAACAGGGTGGTTCTTGATTTGTGGTGGTTTCTAAACTCCTTCTTTTGAAGATCAGACATAGATTTTTTGTCAATCTTTTTCCCTTCATCATTGGTAGGATGAGTGTAACCATCAGTTACTAAATCCCACAAATCAGCATCATAACCCAGAAAGAAGCTTTCTATTCTATCTTTCTCGTAGGAAAACTTCTCACCATCAAACATGGGAGGTTTGATTCTAATTCTATCTTTATCATCGTATCTGTTGTTGTATGAAGTTGAAGTAGAAGCTTCAGCAGCCATGATGAATAAAGAACAAGATGTATGGAGTTTTTCTCAACTGGATCTTTTCTGTTCACGGTGAAGTGAGAGCACTAACAGAACCGGAGCTCTGATGCCAACTGAAGGTGAGAAAAACACTTAGAAGGGGGGGGGGGGTGGTTGAATAAGGGTTTAGAAAAAAATATGGAAATAAAAACAACACACTATTTTTATCCTGGTTCGTTGAACTCAACTAATCCAGTCCACCCTATCAAGGTGATTTGCCTTTCTCCACAAGGACTTAATCCACTATATTCAAACAGATTACAGTGTCAACCATTAAGAACAACTGTCTTAGTCTTCTCAAGAAATTCTGACCACAACTTGGTCTTCTTAAGGAACCTTTTACAAATTAATGTAAACTAAACAAGTGTTTAAGTTGCTTCTAAAAAGCTATGTCACAAACTGTGATTTTTACACTTAGTTTAAGAACGAATAAAAACTATTCAGCTTATGAAATGAAATTGTATGAGAGCTTGAGAGTAGTTTTGATTTGATTTCTCAGTAATTCGTCAACTTTGAAATGTTGTTGAAGACATTCTTTTATAGGCAGAAAGTCCAATGCTTGAAGACCGTGCACTGCTGAGTAGCTGTAGCCTTTTGTCTTCTATTGACTCTAGCTTTCCCAGAAGAGGAATGTTTAGACAAATCCCTTTTGTCTGATTTCTTGTGCCATACATGAATAAGGAAAGAGTCGTTTGGAATAAGCCAACGGATATATCTTTGAATAATATTTTCTTCAACAAAGCTTTTGTCTCAAAGTTATCAACATCAGAGTCTTGATGTTATCAGAGTCTTGCAGCCAAAGTGCTTTAGCGTGAATCTCAATCAGAGCAGAGTTTGAATCACAAAGCCTCTTTACTTGCAGCATAAAGTACATCAGAGTCTTCTTGAAACAATGCTTGAAACTCTTCATACAAATTCTTCAACTACGCTCCAGAGTCTTCTGCAGCTTCTGCTTCAGAGTCTTCTGCAGCTTCTGCTTCAGAGTCTCTTCTGGCAGCACTCAGAGTCTTCTGATCACTTGCTTCTAATGCATCAGAGCTTTGCGTAGAATACTGTTCAGATGCATTTTTGCTTCCATAATAATATTTATTTTAATATCTGAAACAAAAACACTTGAACAATATTAGGGTATATATTTTCTTAATACAAATTTTCATTAGAGTTATCATCAAAACATAGAGATATAATTAAACACCAATATATGTTCTAACAAACACATCTCTCAAGGAGGTGGTAAAAGAAATAACATATATGTGCTTGGAATGATTAAACTCCCCTTCAATTAAGTAGAAAGTATACTATACTCCCTTTGAGAGTATACTTCTCCCCATTTATGAAAATAAAAAAGGTGGATAAATTTATGTATTTGAGAAGTAAAATATATAAGATCATAGATCTCATGTAAAATGAACAAGTTTCCTTATAGAGATGGACAAGAGCAATCTAGAGTAAGACATAGAGAATAAGATCTAAGATCTTATTTCTCCCCATGAATGGTCTTTCAAGCTTTTTTAAACTGAGAGGAAATCCAAAAGTCTAATTCTTTCTTTCTCAGATTCTTTCCAGGATAATCATTTCCTCTTGGGAAATATTTTATACAACCTCTTTTTCCCCTCCTTAGGCCTTATACTAACATTAGACTCTAAGCACGCTATATTTGGCACCCCTTTGTTCCAAAAGAACTTTAAACTCAACCATAAGTTAGTCAAAAATAATTTAATTGACTACGCAATTAATAAACCACTTACTAGATAATCAATCAAGTTTTCCAAATTTTCAATCTCTATGAAGTGTACTATCTAAAAATCTCAAGGTAACTTGAGAAACTTCCCCTTTCGATGAAAGACAAAACATTATTGATTTTACTTCCCTATGAATCATTTGATATGAGAGTTGGTATAAACATAAGACTGATAAATCCATTACAAATTTATCATCTTGACCTTTTAATAGGTTCCGTGATTGCAACCGTTGAATGATACCATCAACATCAATACCTTGATCTCATTCGTTAAGGGATGCCATCAACATCAAGAGCATCAGGATAGACAAATGCCATTAGGTAACCACTTTTTCACCTAAGATATTCCAAGAAGCTCTCTTAGCTTTCGATTTTAATAAGTATCATATCAAAAACTTCATTGCTCAAGGATTTGTTAGTAGTATCAAATTGACCTAAACATGCATAAGAAGGAAATGTTTAGTTTGAAAAATGTTGTATCATTCTTCCTTCTTAAAAATATATTTTCAAGCAGGAAATTGTTTAGAATATCAAACTAAGCTCAGGGTGATGGCTTCAAATCATAAATATCCCTTTTCATGAGTAAGAAGAGTTTTATAAAATCTGAAGAATGATCAACATACACCTCCTCATAGATGTAACAGTTCAATAGTACATTCTTTACATCCATCTATAATATTTTACAAAAACATAATGCATGAGAAAGCAAGAGACGTCCTTATAGCCTCTAATTGAGTTACAAGGGCATAAATTTCATCGAGATATATGTCTTCCTGTTGATTATAACCTTTCATAACAATTCTTATTTTATTTCTCAAAACATTTCCAGAAATATCAAGCTTGTTTCCAAATATCCACCAAGGTTCCAATCACCCAATTAGCTTCATAAACGAGCTCCCAAACATTATTTAGCTCAAATTGATTTACCTTTTCTTACCTAATAGGAGACCAGTATTCTTTGATGATAGTTTCATAAATTTACTTTGCCTTAATTTGTGAAACAAAATCCAATTGGTTACATACCTTTCTAAGTGAACATTGAGATACAATCCCCTTAGAAATATCTTCATTAACATTCTGAATGAGATGATCCTTAATGGTTCTCCATTCTTTAGACATTGATTCTTTTAACTTGACTTCTTTAACTTGAATATCTCCATTTGGAATTTGGAATTTGGATTTTGAACTTCATCTTTTCTTTCCCTAGATCGCCATCTTACGATGAGGTTCTGTAAGGGATGCATGGAAAAGTAACAACTTATAGTTCTATCTACCAGGGGTTAGCTCACCAAAGATAATATGTATGAGTTTTTCCATATTCATGATGCTTTCAAAAATAGTTTTTAAAATGATTTCACATTGAGGTTTTTATAGACCATGCATATAGAGGAATTAAACATACTTTATTACCTTTGTTACACAACTTACTTAATTAAGTAACTTGTGCAATAAAGCTATAACTAATTAGAACAATAATGGGTAAAATTAGAGATCTTACCAAAACTTAAAGATCCAATTAATTTTTCTTGTTTTTATTAGGAAAGTAAGTTTCTTCCCTCGTATGAGTGGAACAATAGAGCATATTTATTTCTTCACCTGTGTAGCTTGAAAAGCAATTGTTGGTATCATCATCTGCATCACAATTTGACTTCTCTACCTTTGATACCCAAATCTTTTTGGATCATTTGATGTTAGTGGAATACATATTATGAATAAGCATGTTTCTCTTTTTAATTTCACAATGCTCTTTATAAAAGTATGAATGAGGATGTCCTTCTTTACTCTCATGACTCTATTTTATAAAACAAAACATGACAATATGGCCGTCCTTGTTGCAATAACTACATTTTAGGGTTTTTTGTTTATATTTTTGTTAGGCATTGAAATTATTATTAAAAATTTTACTATTGTTATTAGGTTCATGACTAATACCAGTCTTATTGTAGGATGCCCTTTGGTTACCTAACAAAAGATTTAAGTGGTCTCTCCCTTTAGTGAAATTATCAAGTGTGTTTTGAATATCTTCAATTTTATTTTTCAAAATGTCACATTGATCACACTTGATATATTTGTCCAAGACTTTATGAGATGAGGAAGAGTTTTAAATTATATCGTATTGTCTCTCTCTAAGACTTTCTATTTCTTCCAAGATATTTTTATTCTTCAATTCAAGGAAAAAGATAGTGTCTTTGGAGGTAGAGATGATTTGTTCTAATTTACTTGTTTATTTTGTTAGATTCTTAGAAGTTCCAAATAAATCTTGATACGAAAAATGAGAGATTACCTCATCGTCTTGAATATTTGTCGTGAGACAAATGTTTGCTTATTCCTTATCATCATTGCCATCCCAGGATATGTAGGCTCTTTTAACTTCTTTTTACGATTTCTTAGATCTTCTTTGATTAAGGTTTTAAGGGTATTTTGGTCTTTTGAGGCCTTTCTCTCTGCACTGATGACATGTAGGAATGAATGATGAACTTTTTTCAATTTGCTTCTAGAGTCTTGAAGTTTTTTTCGTGCTTTAGGAACTCCTTGAACTTTTTAAACATGAGCTTCACGAATTTATTAATCTCACTTTCACAATCTTCATCTTCTGATTCCATATCTTTGACTTTAGTAGCTTTAAGTGCAATAATTTTCCTCTTCACCTTGTTATCTTCTTCATCATTAACAAGCCTTTTCAGCTCCATCTCACGTTCCTACAATTTATCAAAGAGTGTGTGTGTCCATGATTGCTAAATTCTTAGATTCACAAATTGTAGTGACTTTAGATTATCAATTGCGACTTAGGAATATAAGAATTTTTATAACCAATTCTTCATTTGAAAATGTTTTTCTTAGAGTTTTCATTTGACTTACGAAATGAGTAAATCATGTTTGCATCTTATTAATGCTCTTTTCAGGTTTCATTCTGAAAAGTTCATACTCATGGGTTAATGTGTTCAACCTTCTTCTCTTCACCTCAATAGTACTTTCATGGGTGATTTGTAGGATGCCCCATATTTCTTTTACAGTCTTGTAGTGAGAAGATTGCAAAAACTCATAAAGATCGAGAGCGACAATGATGACAACTTTCATTTTCAAACTGCACTACATATTTTCTTTATCATCTTTTGTCTGATCCTTTTCAAGTTTTTTTTTACAACACCATTAATTTTGTGTGTAGGAACAAATGAGCATTCCTTCACAGCTTTCCAAATACCACGATCCATCCATTATATGAAAACTTCATTTTCTCTTTCCACAAACTATACACCTTTCCATTGAAGAACGAATGTTTGTTTAGTGAATAACTTGAAGTCATTTTTCCTCCTGAGATGATTTGTCCTTAACACAAGTTAGGATCTGATGCTACTTGTTGGACAAGTGACTTCAAGCACCGGGGGGGGGGGGGGGGGGGGGTGAATTGTGGTATTTAAAATTTGTGATTAATTTTATACTTTTCTCAATTAAGATTCTATTAGTAGTAGGGCTGGCAATGAACCAAACCAACTCGAATATAGTTCGGAATTCGACTCGACAATTAAATCGTTGAACTAGGTTCATGAACCAAATGAGTTGAGTATGAGCGAAAAATTAAGTTCGTTAACTAAATGAGCTGAACTTGAACTATACATAGTTCGACTCGTTAGGTTCATGAGTCAACTCGATTACATATGAAAAGAATTATACTGTCTTTAAGATTAAGTTTAAATATTTACTTCAAATCTTAGACAAATTTAATCTTCAATTTAGTAGTTTTTGAATTAGACTCTCAAATGTATCTCTTGAAAGTTGTGTAGGTTTTGAATTAGTAGATTTCGAAGATAAAGTTAAATTTCAATATGATAACTTTTATTTTATTTTAATATTTTATTTAAAAAATATATATTTATTTAAAATGTCAAATATACTAAAATATATATATATATATATATATATATATATATATATATATATATATATATATATATATATATATATATATATATATATATATATATATATATATTTAAAAAAATAGTTTTTAAGTTCGTGAACCATGTGAGCTGAACCTAATGAGATGAACCTAACGAGTCGAACCGAACTATTCGTGAACTTATAACGAGTCGAGTTTGAGCTTAAAAAAAAGTTCGTGTCGAACTCGAACTCGAACTCGAATTCGAACAATTCTTAACGAGTCGAGCCGAGCTGAGGTGAGTTCGACTCGACTCGACTCATTTCCAGCCCTAATTAGTAGTTTCTTAAGAGTAAATCGCTACGGAAATAAAACAATTAGAAAACAGTAGAAAAATAAATAGAGTAAGGGTTAGAGAGATTGCACCAGATATTTATTCAAGTTTGGCCGAACATTGGCATAATTCTATCCCTACGAGGTCTTCTTGAGATTTTGACTATAAACTTGTGAGCTTTTATAGGTTATACCTATAAACCTTTATATAGGATGATCTTAAGATTTTTATAGGCTTATCTTCAACTACGAATAACTTTTACCACAGGCTAAGCCATAACCTTCTTATAGATTTTCAGGCTGATCTCAATAGGCAAAATAATTTTTTTCTCGACAAAGCTCAATAAGCAAAGAATAAAGGTTTTATAACTGATTTATCTAAAAAATCTAAGTCAACCTTCTCAAGAGAATTGCACTCTCAAGAATTAACTAAAATATCACGACCACTTACAAAATCTTCCTCACTAGCAAAGTTTTACTCAAAAGCATTATGATAACTTTAAATGAAATAAAAATGTTATAGAGAGAAAAAGAGAGAAAATACATAGATAAATTTCAAATAAAATGTAAAGCTTTGGAAAATGAAGTGAAGTGAAGAAGAGGCGAGCCTCCTTTATATAGGAATTGGAAAAACCAAAAAAGGAAATGATCCATAGGGTGAATTAATGAGCCAATTGATTGACACAAAGCTCTAATCAATTGACAATCTCATTTAACTAATTAACAAGACCAAATAACAAATATTAGATATAGAGTCGTTCAAAGTTATTAATATACTGTCATAATCACTTAGTTAATCGATTAACGCTTATCCAATTGATTTTCTTAATGCTCAAATTGATTGGCTGACTTAAAAAAGTTTTGCCAATCGATTCACACAACTTACTAATCAATTTGTTAGTTTAAAAATAGTTTGGACAAATTTTTAATCACTTGACTTGATTTAGAAAATGATTTTCAAGATAAAAAATTTGAAGAGATATTTTAATGTGTGTGTGTGAGAGAGAGATATCTTAATACTTCTAAGTTGTCCTTACTTTTACAATATTTTGATCACTCAGACAGACAAACATGATCTAATGAGCTTTCACACTTAGTCTAAGGTTTCAATTTTTTTTACTAGATTTCTTGTAGTCATATAAGCACTTTGATATTGAATCTCTTTTTGTTGATGAGGCATGAGATATTTCTTTAGTTAGAACTTCATCATAAAGATTGAAAGCTACTCCCATCGACTTTAGTCATTGTTATTGTCATTAAAAACTTAAGATGGATCTTCTGCGACGTTTTAAACTTTATACCTGTGTAAGCACATATATTTACAAGTTCCACATCGTTTTTATTATAATTTTTTAGTGTTTATATAGTTGACACTTACATATCTCATTATTCATTAGTGAGTTGAATATATGTTGTAGAAACATGAGCTTAAAATTCAAAAGTATCTTTTAATACTTGTATTACTTAATTTTCAAATGAATTAAAAAAAATCTTAATACAAATTATTAATAATTTAATTTATTCTATAAAAAATATTAAATAATAAATTATTTTAGTCATCAAATCTATTTCATTAACAATAATTTTTGTTGGTTTTTTTAAATTTTACACAAGTGAATTGTGACATATGACCGTGATGATTTGGATAAAATTATTTTTAAAAATATAAAATTGAGGGATAAAAAATTAAATTTTTAAAATAAAAATTAAAAATTAAAAATCATCTAACTAGTGTAAATATGCATTTAAATCTAATTAAAAAAATGCAAGAGTAAATTTAGCATGCTCAGAAATAGTGTAAAAAACTCCGGTTGAAAAGAATAACCATGCATTTTAAAATTGATATAGATCGATCAAAACTCACGTTTAAAAAGATTAAAATCTTCACTTACAAAAATAATCAACCCAAAACGACGACGTTTCACCAAAACTCCTTATACGACGACGTATCGCAAACATCCTCTTTCACTATTAAACACGTTGCAAACATAAGCAAGGTTCTTTCTCTCTCTCTTTCGTCTCAAGAACAAATCGCGATTCGCTCTTCTCCGAAAAACCTCTAGATCGAAAAGGAGAGGTAATTTCAATTCCAATTTCATTTCAATTTCAATTTCACTTTCAATTTCAATTTCAGTTCGTCGAAACAACACCGATCGGGAAGAAATTGATGTTCGAATTGTTGATTTTCATTTGTTTTGTTATTGATTTATTGAATTGTTTTTGGATCTGATCGAATTTGTGGATTTTGGATCTTCGATTTGATTTTGTGGATCAGCGATTTTGTGTGTTGGGGAAGATGGGGTTAACGTTCACGAAGCTGTTCAGTAGGTTATTCGCGAAGAAGGAAATGAGGATTTTGATGGTTGGTCTCGATGCTGCTGGTAAGACAACTATTTTGTATAAACTCAAGCTTGGAGAAATCGTCACTACCATCCCAACCATTGGTTAGTTCAATTTTCCTTTTTCTATTTACGCATCTTTGTTGTTATTTTTCAAATAATGATTGTGTTATAATTGTGTAGATCAATGTTCACACCATTACGATTTACAGAGATGTTAAAAAGATACATAAAATTTATTTCCTTCATCATCATATTGTTTAGTGTTAGAAATGCAAAATAATCAGGGAGATTTTGGTATAGAAATGATTAATATAATTGAAAATCTGAGAGGTCAAAATAACAGGATATTTTTTCAAAAGGGTGTTATGTTTAGGGACGGAAGAGGCATTTATTTGTATATTTCTTTTTAACAAATATACGAATCAATGAGCAAATCCGTTCAATTTTGAATTTTGCGGGTGGATTGGGGTGTCCTGAGAGGATAGGTTTGATAAATAGATATTACTAAAGATTAATTATTAATAAGAGGCCGTTTATACAACATTGATTTACTCATTTACTACAGTTAAAAAGCTAGTGGAGTTACTTGTGTAAACAACTTGCATTTTCGGGGCACTTGTGTACTGATATTAATGACCGTTGGAGTTGGACACTGTAAATTGGGTTTTGAATAAAACAGTATTTGATCTACTTACAGAATCTTATGGCTGTATATCTATACAATAAAATATTTGGAGTAATTTTTTATCTACAGGATTTAATGTTGAAACTGTGGAGTACAAGAACATCAGCTTCACCGTGTGGGATGTCGGGGGTCAGGACAAGGTACAGTTGCTCTTCTGTGTCTATGTATGCTTGTCTGTTCCTGGTGTCAGAGAGATAGTTGAGGTCATGCATGACTATGTTTCACAATCTTAAACAGTTTTCATTATCAGGACTCTATTCAAGCTTTATAATGTGAGATGTTGCACCTGCATGTGGTGTGTTTATGTGGCTTTTCACTATTATTAAGTGACAGTGAAGAATAAAACAGGAAGGTAAAAAGTGGCGAGGAGTGACTGGGTTGTTGATTATAGGCGTTCTTGCTCTAGTTTCATGAATGATTTTTTTTCTTTCTAATGCACATCAATTGATCAAATCAACGCATCTGTTGCTATGTCGTATCATTTTTGGCACCCCTTTGTGAACCTTTCTTATTTTCATTGATGGTTGAAATTTGAATACAGATCTTTTCCGCCTGGCTTATGTTATATGGTTTTATATTTTTGCTTACTGACTGACCTTTGTTGCGTATTCCATTATGATGTTTTGGGGTCTTTTATTCTTTGTTAATATAACGAAGAATTATGCTATTTTCGATTGACTTTAGTTTCTATCTGCAGATTCGCCCATTGTGGAGGCACTACTTCCAGAACACTCAGGGTCTTATTTTTGTGGTTGATAGCAATGATAGAGACAGAGTGGTTGAGGCAAGGGATGAGCTGCACAGGATGTTGAATGAGGTAAATCATTTTTATAGCGACACATCCTTTGTTATCTTGTATCTTTTTTGTATATCATATCCTATGTCGTTCACTTTTTCATACAGTAATAGTCCTCTAGTAATCTAAAATTTTATTTATATAGGGGGTTTTCTTCTTGCTAAGCTAATCACTTGTATGCTTGGTAATACTTTTTTTGGGGACACATTCGTTGTTTTAGAAGCTCTCCTCGTTTGGGGATTTCTTAATTATCATTTGAGACCTTGATAAAAACTCTGCAGTCTTAACAGAATGCTTTGTTTATTATAGGTTTAATTGTGTTTTTAATGACTTGTCCTCATGCTGTTTATTCATGTATCATACTATTTGGTTTGCTTGGCTTCACCATTTCCTTCGCGGAGGATTGCTTATTTTCTTATTTCTTTTGTTTACCCATTATACATAATTAAAGGCTGTTAAAATTAAGTGACAATCTTTATTATAGTGGATATATATAATGTTGGTACCTGAACCTGTATGATAATTTGTTTCAGGACGAACTTAGAGATGCTGTTTTGCTTGTTTTTGCCAACAAACAAGATCTCCCCAATGCAATGAATGCTGCAGAAATAACGGACAAACTTGGTCTTCATTCACTCCGTCAACGCCACTGGTATGAAGATATGATCTTTTGAATTTAAATAAATTCTCAGTTGTATAAATCTTGACTTAGCTCAACTAGTTGCCCAAATTTATGATTAATATTTCTGTTGCATTATGTGGATTGAGCTTCTGCGAGTTCTGTAACAATGTTAACTAATGACCGAGTGGCATGCATGGGCAAACAACCCATTTTAATGTAATGGCTTGATTTATTTCAGGTATATCCAGAGCACCTGTGCAACTTCTGGAGAGGGTCTATATGAGGGTTTGGACTGGCTTTCTAACAACATTGCAAGCAAGGTAAATCTTAATGCTATAGTAGGCATGTAGCTTTAATTATAATTAAAATGTTATTGTGTGGGTGACCAGTTGCGTGACTTGTATCACTGTCCACTTTATAATCTGTATCGACCATTCTCATCATTTGGTTGTTATGGAACAAATTTTAGAGTCTGTTTGGGAGGAGGATTTAGGAAGAGTGACTTATTCTTCTCTTCTAAATTTTCTAAGCTATAATATGTTTCTAAACATGAATGAAGTGTGATTGAATTGTTGATATGATCATATATTATGAAATTCTTAGTTTTTAAAAAAAAAAATCTTAAATATATATATTAAAGTATAGATCTAGCCCTCCAAACCAATCTCCCAACAGATCCTTAGCTTAAGCATGCAAAGGTTAAAAGAAAAAATATAGTTTATGGAAAAACTGAACTAGTATTATCTGGTATTGCTTCAAAAGTTTGTCTTTGAATGCTTTTAGACACAGAAACTTTAAGCTAAAGTCTATAACATGACATATATTCTTTGTATATTGGCGACTAACCTACCCTTTTTATGTTTTTTAGGCATAGAGACATTTGAATTTTTTTGGATCTATATGATCGTTTCCTGTCAGTCTGGTGGTTCTTGAAGAAGGATGCTTTTCCTTTCAAGTGAATGTTGTAATAGAGGAATGATTGTTAGAAATATTATCCTCTTGAGTGTTACTTGGGTTTGTATGATTGCTTAAATGAGCTAATACTTTTAGCTACAATTGGAACTCTTGCAATCACTTTTTGTGTGCCTTCATGTTTATTTTAATAGTTTCATTATCAGTTGAATATTTCTGTGGCTTCTGTTCTTAGTTTTACCAGTAATAATTTTGTCTAATGATTGGTGAAGCAGAATTGAAAAAAATGTAACATAATAGTTGTTACCGCGCATAGAGTTGGAGAGCAACTTCACCTATTTTTCACATTTTTTATTATCACATGATTTTCAAATACATATCAGAACCGGGAAGTGAAGAAGTGTACATTTGTTGTACTTGGGTGGGAAAAGTTCATATCTTTGAGTTTTCCTCTTGATATACCAAATTTGGTTTTTGGTTTGCATAAAAAGAAGTAGCGTGTTTTGGTTTATATAAAATCATTATGCAGAAAAAAATATATTTTTTAAATGATTATTTTGCAGATATATTTAGAATGTTCTAAAAAATTCATCAAATTCATTGAAAAAAAGAATTTAAAATTTGATTTATAAGTCTTACATGTATAAAATTTTTGTAGGGGATTAAAATATATATTTTTTTATTAAGAATAAAAAATGAAATGGGAGATATGTATAAGAATTAAAAATATATTTAACTCATTTTTTTTATAAAAAATTAAAATATATATATTTTTATAAAAATTAAAAATAAAATATGAGATATTTATTGAGATTAAAAATATATTTAATTTTTTTTATAAGGCTCAAAATGGCTTGATCGACCGTTGATTTCATTTTTCAAATGATGCAACAATCTTTCGACAGTTCTTATTCACTAGTTATATCTGTGTAACTATCACAATTGATACTCCATTGAGAACATAATAACTAGTTGATAATTGACCACTTTAGTATAACATTGAAATATGACCACTTTAGTATAACATTGAAATTCGACTTCAATTTAATTAAATTAAACCCTTTGAGTTTAATATCCTTCCATTTCTCTGTTAAAAATAAACTCTTCAATTCCAAAATAATTGTTTTAAATCACACACAGAAAAATTATAAACTAAGTAAAGAATGCTGTAATTTTACAAAAATTATTTTTATAAAATCTCTGGAGAGTTATTTTATTTTAAATGATGCAATATTTTTATTTTAATTTTAAATCTTGGTAGGAAAGAACTAATAATTAATGTTACACTGAAACACGATAGTTATTTTGAAATATTTTGGATAAACTAAAACAGTAATACTGTAAGAGTAGCCAGATATTATAAAAAAAACTATGAACATCAGATTATATTATCATAATTTTTCCGCTGTTTTCTTTGATTTTTAGAGTCCTTTCTCATCTTTCTATTTGTCACTCATTTCTTTTTTTCCGTGTCTTCGAAAAAGTGTTTTTTTATTTATTTATTGAAAAAGTGGATTTGGAGAATTTTTTTCGTGTTCGAGAAAATATGATATTTTTCATATCAGCAAGTTGATAAGAAGATTTGTTGGAATTGTAAAGTTATTTTGGGTGATTATTTAACATAGAGTTTTGGTTATAGATGTAAAAATTAAAAGAAGAGCAGAGAGAATATATCATATGGTAGCGCAACATATCAAAAGGTGGTATTTGAAGGGTGAAAAATAAAGAATTTTTCAACACAAGATCTTGGAGGGAGGGTTTGAACAACCACAAAGAAGTGCAAATAATATATAAAATAAGATGATCCAAAAGATTAAAAAAGTGGCTAAAGAGACATTGGGAGAATCAAGATGTTTTGGACCTAGGGGTAAGGGATCATGGTGGTAAAATGAAAGTGTACAAAGTAA
>CAWUDS030002145.1:0-44709 GCA_963859935.3 Lathyrus sativus
TGCTTATAATCATTGTAATTCAACACAAGCCTTTATTTCAACACATATATAGGCCTTATATATATATATATATATATATATATATATATATATATATATATATATATATATATATATATATATATATATATATATATATATATATATATATATATATATATATATATATATATATATATATATATATATATATATATATATATATATATATATATATATATATATATATATATATATATATATATATATATATATATATATATATATATATATATATATATATATATATATATATATATATATATATATATATATATATATATATATATATATATATATATATATATATATATATATATATATATATATATATATATATATATATATATATATATATATATATATATATATATATATATATATATATATATATATATATATATATATATATATATATATATATATATATATATATATATATATATATATATATATATATATATATATATATATATATATATATATATATATATATATATATATATATATATATATATATATATATATATATATATATATATATATATATATATATATATATATATATATATATATATATATATATATATATATATATATATATATATATATATATATATATATATATATATATATATATATATATATATATATATATATATATATATATATATATATATATATATATATATATATATATATATATATATATATATATATATATATATATATATATATATATATATATATATATATATATATATATATATATATATATATATATATATTATAATTCAACAGAAACGATCCCCATAATTCTAAAATATATTCCAAAACCGATAACTTCACAAATATATTCAAGCGGTGTTTGTATGAAAAATAAGGGGTGGTTATGGCGGTCAAATAGTATATTATTTGTGTTATTTCTATGACTTATGTGAAGAAAATGGAACATAAACATACACTTGAACAGTGCTTACTAAAAAAAACATTGCAACTTGTCGCGGTGAAAATCAGATACCAAACTATTGATTAGTTTGAATCTTTAATTCATTTTGATTTGTCCAAAGGAAGGGATAAAGATCGAAATACCCATAATGCAATGCAAATGCAAGGTTAAGAGAGTTTAGGTTCGGGGGTTGGTTAAACTTAGGGAAGGTACTAGCATCCTAATACTATGAGAAACTTACGGAAAAGAGATTCACCTCATCTTCGGCGAAGGGATGGGTGGTGGCGAAAAAAAAAGAAGAAGAATGACGGACGGTAGCGGCGGAGGAAGAAGAAAAACAATGATGGTGGAAGCGAAGAAGAAGAAAAATGGAGACGGAGACGGTGGAAGCGAAGAAGAAGAATGATAAGAGATTTTTGGGAGTTAGAGAATCTTAATTTTCAGATAGGGTTTTGGGATTTTAAGAAACATTTTACATCGGTTGTACAAATAGGCCTGATGTAAAATATTTAAATAATTTTATTTAAATTTTTATTTAGAATCTTATTACATCGGCAAATTGGCCTGATGTAAAATCTTAATCTATTTTATTTATTTATTTATTGAGGACTTTTACATCAGTTGGAATAAACAACCAGATGTAAAATCTTTTATAATAAAATTTCTTATTATTTACGACACTGCCACCGCATTATTTTTTACATCAGATGGTGACATTATTTTATTTTTACATCAGATGGTCCGATGTAAAATGTTTCACCCATTTTATTTATTTTTATTGAGAACTTTTTACATCGGTTGGGATAAATGGCCCGATGTAAAATCCTTTATAACAAAATTTCTTATTATTTACGACACTGCCACCGCGTTATTTTTTACATCAGTGAAAATATATGTCTGATTGTAAAATCTTTAAATCAAATATTTCTCACATCATATTGTTTATAAATCTGATGTAAAATCCTTTAACCCAATGTCTTATTTTTAGTAGAGTTTTGAAATTTAAAAAATTAGACAAAATTTTTAATATTTACTTTTAAGAGAGGAGAGACTCTTCAAATTTGAAATTAGGTGATAAATAAAATCAATCAAATATTACTCAAATTAGATATTAAACTTGGATATTCCTAATCATTAGTATAATTTTAAAATTGAGATTTTACTTTCAATTTTAAAGTTTAATCATTATGAAGTTTAAGCATTATGAACATTAATATTAATTAAAAAAAGGATAACAATGAAACTAATAAATCATTGAATTTAAATCAAAACTCAATTTTAAATATTAGGTGAATTGTCCACTATTAATTATTTTTCATTTTGATAAATTACTAATGACTCTAAAAGTCATATATTTTAATAAAAAAAACAAAACAACACTAACTACCTAATCAACATCATTATATGTGTCCTAAAATAATACGATCCATCTCATTTTTCATGTATTAAACATGACTCTTTGATTCATGTATAAGAGTCATGTATATAATATAAGAATGCATATATTATATATGAGTGATTGCAAATTCTTAATTTCTATGTATATTTATCAAATATCCATCTCTTTATATAATTTCATGTAAATAATAAATTATATGAGCTCTTTAAAAATTTGTTTAGTCTTTTCTTTATCTTTTGTTATTTTTCAATTTTTTTTCTTTTTTCTTTTTGTATTTATGTACATTGCAAAAGTATATATGTTACTTAAGTATATATAAAAAATATATCATGTTGTTTAAATATATAAAATTGTATTATATGTTATTAATTACATACTATTATATTGTATTATATGCTATTAATTACATACTATTATAAAATAATAAGATATTTATATCTAACTCGTATTGGATATTAGAATGTTACTGGTCGTATATTCTAATTTTTTAAAATTATTTTAGTGTAAGAAAAAAGATTTTTTGGTATATTGTATTTAAATTTTGTTGTTGTTGTAATGGAATATAGTATATATATTTTTAATATATATAATGATGTTTTAATTTTAAACTGAACAATTTTGTTTTTTCTTGTTATATTAAATTAATTTTTATTTTATTTTTGTATTTATATATTATTTTTTATTATACAAATGTATCTCATACGTGATACTTTAATCATACATATACAATATGTAATATATTATACATACATATATACTATTTAAATATTACAATTAAATACTAAATATTTCAAAATAAAGTTTAGTAAAATCAAATTCATAATGATAAAAAAAAATCATTTCTATATAATTGTATTCTAAATCTATCCTTAATTGTAACAAAGTAAATAAATAAATAAAATTATAAAATTCTAATTATTAATTTAAACTTTTTATATATAAATAAAAACAATGATGAAAATTGAGAAATAGGTTATAAAAATAACTATTGTAAAATTTTAAAAAAATAATAAAAAAATATTAAGTTAGATGTCATAAAAGATACACTTTTCAACAAAAATATATGAAAGGGAACCAAATTTATTTGAATTTAAAGAAGAATATTGTTATGTTAACACGAAAGTCCTATTTGCAACTCAGTATCTATTTGTAGATATAAATTGAAAAACTTGTTTTTTTATTCAAGGCCTTCAAAATTGAAATCCTCACTTAGTTACTCATAATTCTCCAATTCATCGTATGATTTTTTCTCTTTTGTTTAAACATTATTTTTTTTAACAAAACAGTCTGGCGATGACGTCATTGTCATATCCAACATTAGGATATCAGATGTATCGTATGAATCCCCATCGTTGATTTTCATATCTTATTGTAATTAACAAATTCTAAAGCTTAAATTAATATAAGAATTGATATTTGTTGGTGCAGTAATATTGTAAATTTTCTTTATAAAAAAAATTACACATTTTTATATCAATTATGTATAATTATTAGTAAAGAAACTAGTGTTTACAAATATTTGTAGCACATATAGCATAATCTATAAAAAAAATAATTAGTATATAGTTTATAAAAAAAATCATAAAACAATAAAAAGTAATTTTGATTTTTAAAAGTAAACACTCCAAAATAAATTTAAACATACACACCTTTAGATATGTTTTTTTTAGTGCACATTTAATTTAGTTTCTAACTAAAAGATGTAATTTTTCAATGAAGAATATTATGAATATATTTTTTTTAACACTCTCTTAAACATTCACTCTCTCATTAGATAAAATATACGTGAACCTCACACTTTGAAAATGGATTTCACATAAACACTATATCATTAGATAAAATAAACCTCACTTTAAAAATAAATTTCACATAAATTGGTAACACTAACACGTCTTTTATCCAATTAAATAGTGAGTTTTAGAGAGTGTTAAAAAAAAATATTCTTAGTATTCCACTTCTTTTTATTTATGTGTCTTTTATCATGCTCTCTACTATTAGTTTCTCCCTCTCCCTCTCAATGCTTCGACCTCTCTATCATATCTCTTTTTTCCTCCTTTCTTTCTTTATTCTTTTTCGTTTCCACTTCTTTCCTGACTCTCTCTTCTTTCAGTCATTATGCTAAAAACGACCTTTAACAACGCTTTTTTTGACCTTTAACAGCGCTTATAAGTGATGCCTAAAGTAGCGTTGCTAAAGGTAAATGCAACGCTTTTTTAAGTAAAAAGCGCTGCTATAGGCCCAATTTTAGCAGCGCTTTTTCTGAAAAGCGCTCTCTTCCCCCCCTTTAGCAGCGCTTTTTTTATTAAAAGCGCTCTCTATTCCCCCACCTTTAGCAGCGCTCTCTAAAGTATATTTCCTTAATATCTTTAGCAGTGTTTTTTTATTAAAACGCTCTCAATTCCTCCACCTTTAGTAGCACTTTTTAAAACGCTCTCTAAAGTGTGTTTGTTGAATACTTTTAACAGCGCTTTTCTTAAGAAAAATGTTGTCTTTTCCCCCCTTTTAGGGGCGCTTTTTTAAGCGCTCTCTTTTCTACCCCTATAGCAGCACTTTCAGAAGCGCTCTCTTTCCCCCCTCCCCCCCTTTTAGCAGCACTTTTTCAAGAAAAGTGCTGCCTTTTCTTCACGTCATTGAATTTTTTTTCAAAAAAATCATTTTTTCATAGCGTTTTTTTGGTAAAAGCGTTGTCTGTTTTGCATATTTTATGAAGTAATTTTTGTTGAATTTTGTTGCACAATTCTTTATAATTTTTCACATAAACCTGCTTATAACAATTATATTCACCAAAGGCTTTTATTTCAACACTTTGCCCTTATATATACCATAACAATTCAACACATAAACCTGCTTATAATCATTGTAATTCAACACAAGCCTTTATTTCAACACATATATAGGCCTTATATATATATATATATATATATATATATATATATATATATATATATATATATATATATATATATATATATATATATTGTAATTCAACAGAAACGATCCATAATTCTAAAATATATTCCAAAACCGATAACTTCACAAATATATTCAAGCGGTGTTTGTATGAAAAACAAGGTTGAAAAACAAGGTGGTGGTTATGGCGGTCAAATAGTATATTATTTGTGTTATTTCTATGACTTATGTGAAGAAAATGGAACATAAACATACACTTGAATAGTGCTTACTAAAAAAACATTGCAACTTGTCGCGGTGAAAATCGGATACCAAACTATTGATTAGTTTGAATCTTTAATTCATTTTGCAACCGAACTTTGATTTGTCCAAAGGAAGGGATAAAGATCGAAATACCCATAATGCAATGCAAATGCAAGGTTAAGAGAGTTTAGGTTCGGGGGTTGGTTAAACTTAGGGAAGGTACTAGCATCCTAATACTATGAGAAACTTACGGAAAAGGGATTCACCTCATCTTCGGCGAAGGGATGGGTGGTTGCGGAAAAAAAAAGAAGAAGAATGACGGACGGTAGCGGCGGAGGAAGAAGAAAAACAATGATGGTGGAAGCGAAGAAGAAGAAAAATGGAGACGGAGACGGTGTAAGCGAAGAAGAAGAATGATAAGAGATTTTTGGGAGTTGGAGAATCTTAATTTTCAGATAGTGTTTTGGGATTTTAAGAAACATTTTACATCGGTTGGACAAAGAGGCCTGATGTAAAATATTTAAATAATTTTATTTAAATTTTTATTTAGAATCTTATTACATCGGCAAATTGGCCTGATGCAAAATCTTAATCTATTTTATTTATTTATTTATTGAGGACTTTTACATCGGTTGGGATAAACAACCCGATGTAAAATCCTTTATAATAAAATTTCTTATTATTTACGACACTGCCACCGCATTATTTTTTACATCAGATGGTGGCATTATTTTTTACATCTGATGGGGTACGGGGTACATGGTCCGATGTAAAATGTTTCACCCATTTTATTTATTTTTATTGAGAACTTTTTACATCGGTTGGGATAAATGGCCCGATGTAAAATTCTTTATAACAAAATTTCTTATTATTTACGACACTGCCACCGCGTTATTTTTTACACCAGTGAAAATATATGTCTGATTGTAAAATCTTTAAATCAAATATTTCTCACATCATATTGTTTATAAATCTGATGTAAAATCCTTTAACCCAATGTCTTATTTTTAGTAGTGTTTTGAAATTTAGAAAATTAAAAAAAAGTTTTAATATTTACTTTTAAGGGAGGAGAGACTCTTCAAATTTGAAATTAGGTGATAAATAAAATCAATCAAATATTACTCAAATTAGATATTAAACTTGGATATTCCTAATCATTAGTATAATTTTAAAATTGAGATTTTACTTTCAATTTTAAAGTTTAATCATTATGAAGTTTAAGCATTATGAACATTAATATTAATTAAAAAAAGGATAACAATGAAACTAATAAATCATTGAATTTAAATCAAAACTCAATTTTAAATATTAGGTGAATTGTCCACTATTAATTATTTTTCATTTTGATAAATTACTAATGACTCTAAAAGTCATATATTTTAATAAAAAAAAAAAACAAAACAACACTAACTACATAATCAACATCATTATATGTGTCCTAAAATAATACGATCCATCTCATTTTTCATGTATTAAACATGACTCTTTGATTCATGTATAAGAGTCATGTATATATTATATAAGAATGCATATATTATATATGAGTGATTGCAAATTCTTAATTTCTATGTATATTTATCAAATATCCCTCTCTTTATATAGTTGCATGTAAATAATAAATTATATGAGCTCTTTAAAAATTTGTTTAGTCTTTTCTTTATCTTTTGTTATTTTTCAATTTTTTTCTTTTTTCTTTTTTTATTTATGTACATTGCAAAAGTATATATGTTACTTAAATATATATAAAAAATATATCATGTTGTTTAAATATATAAAATTGTATTATATGTTATTAATTACATACTATTATATTGTATTATATGCTATTAATTACATACTATTATAAAATAATAAGATATTTATATCTAACTCGTATTGGATATTAGAATGTTACTGGTATTCTAATTTTTTAAAATTATTTTAGTGTAAGAAAAAAGATTTTTTGGTATATTGTATTTAAATTTTGTTGTTGTTGTAATGGAATATAGTATATATATTTTTAATATATATAATGATGTTTTAATTTTAAACTGAACAATTTTGTTTTTTCTTGTTATATTAATTAATTTTTATTTTATTTTTCTATTTATATATTATTTTTTATTAAACAAATGTATCTCATACGAGATACTTTAATCATACATATACAATATGTAATATATTATACATACATATATACTATTTAAATATTACAATTAAATACTAAGTATTTCAAAATAAAGTTTAGTAAAATCAAATTCATAATGATAAAAAAAAATCATTTCTATATAATTGTATTCTAAATCTATCGTTAATTGTAACAAAGTAAATAAATAAATAAAATTATAAAATTCTAATTATTAATTTAAACTTTTTATATATAAATAAAAACAATGATGAAAATTGAGAAATAGGTTATAAAAAAAACTATTGTAAAATTTTAAAAAAATAATAAAAAAAATATTAAGTTAGATGTCATAAAAGATACACTTTTCAATGAAAATATATGAAAGGGAACCAAATTTATTTGAATTTAAAGAAGAATATTATTATGTTAACATGGAAGTCCTATTTGCAACTCAGGATCTATTTGTAGATATAAATTGAAAAACTTGTTTTTTTATTCAAGGCCTTCAAAATTGAAATTCTCACTTAGTTACTCATAATTCTCTAATTCATCGTATGATTTTTTCTCTTTTGTTTAAACATTTTTTTTTTTTAACAAAACAGTCTGGCGATGACGTCATTGTCATATCCAACATTAGGATATCAGATATATCGTATGAATCCCCCATCGTTGATTTTCATATCTTATTGTAATTAACAAATTCTAAAGCTTAAATTAATATAAGAATTGATATTTGTTGGTGCAATAATATTGTAAATTTTCTTTATAAAAAAAAAAATTACACATTTTTATATCAATTATGTATAATTATTAATAAAAAAACTAGTGTTTACAAATATTTGTAGCACATATAACATAATCTATAAAAAAAATAATTAGTATATAGTTTATAAAAAAAATCATAAAACAATAAAAAGTAATTTTGATTTTTAAAAGTAAACACTCCAAAATAAATTTAAACATACACACCTTTAGATATGTTTTTTTAGTGCACATTTAATTTAGTTTCTAACTAAAAGATGTAATTTTTCAATGAAGAATATTATTAATATATTTTTTTTTAACACTCTCTTAAACATTCACTCTCTCATTAGATAAAATATACGTGAACCTCACACTTTGAAAATGGATTTTACATAAACACTATATCATTCGATAAAATAAACCTCACTTTAAAAATAAATTTCACATAAATTGGTAACACTAACACGTCTTTTATCCAATAAAATAGTGAGTTTTAGAGAGTGTTAAAAAAAAAAGATATTCTTAGTATTCCACTTCTTTTTATTTATGTGTCTTTTATCATGCTCTCTACTATTAGTTTCTCCCTCTCCCTCTCAATGCTTCGACCTCTCTATCATATCTCTTTTTTCCTCCTTTCTTCCTTTATTCTTTTTCGTTTCCACTTCTTTCCTGACTCTCTCTTCTTTCAGTCATTATGCTAAAAAAGACCTTTAACAGCGCTTTTTTTGACCTTTAGCAGCGCTTAAAAGTGATGCCTAAAGTGGCGCTGCTAAAGGTAAAGGCAACGCTTTTTTAAGTAAAAAGCGCTGCTATAGGCGCAATTTTAGCAGCGCTTTTCCTGAAAAACGCTCTCTCCCCCCCCCCCCCCCCCCGAAAAATGCTCTCTCCCCCCCCCCCTTTAGCAGCGCTCTCTAAAGTATATTTCCTTAATATCTTTAGCAGCGCTTTTTTATTAAAAGCGCTCTCTATTCCCCACCTTTAGCAGCGCTCTCTAAAGTATATTTCCTTAATATCTTTAGCAGTGTTTTTTTATTAAAAGCGCTCTCTATTCCTCCACCTTTAGTAGCACTTTTTAAAGCGCTCTCTAAAGTGTGTTTGTTGAATACTTTTAACAGCGCTTTTCTTAAGAAAAATGCTGTCTTTTCCCCCCTTTTAGCAGTGTTTTTTTAAGCGCTCTCTTTTCTACCCCTATAGCAGCACTTTCAGAAGCGCTCTCTTTCCCCCCTCCCCCCCTTTTAGCAGCACTTTTTCAAGAAAAGTGCTGCCTTTTCTTCACGTCATTGAATTTTTTTTCAAAAAAATCATTTTTTCATAGCGTTTTTTTGGTAAAAGCGTTGTCTGTTTTGCATATTTTATGAAGTGTTTTTTGTTGAATTTTGTTGCACAATTCTTTATAATTTTTCACATAAACCTGCTTATAACAATTATATTCACCAAAGGCTTTTATTTCAACACTTTGCCATTATATATACCATAACAATTCAACACATAAACCTGCTTATAATCATTGTAATTCAACACAAGCCTTTATTTCAACACATATATAGGCCTTATATATATATATATATATATATATATATATATATATATATATATATATATATATATATATATATATATATATATATATATATATATATATATATATATATATATATATATATATATCACTACAAGAAAAATAATGGATTGCGACGGTTATTTTGGCAGGTTACGACGGTTAAAACCACCACCAATTACATTCTACGACGGTTGTAGTACCGTCGCAGAAACGTATGTCCCCAGGCTGACGGTTGAAAAAACCGTCACAGACAACCGTCGTTATATTTCACGACGGGCTTGAACTGACCTAAACTTGAGATAGCGACGGTTAAAGACCGTCGTTACTAGCCTTTTGATTTTTATTTTCATTGTTGATTGTGAGGGTTTAAAACTGTCGTGAACTCTATTTCACGACTGGTTGGAACTGACATAAATTGGAAATGACAACAGTTAAATACTGTCGTGAATATCCTTTTGATTTTTGTTACCATTGTTGATTGCGACGGTTTAAAACTGTCGTGAATGTGATATCTTGACGGTTCATTATTAATTTTTATATATTGTATTATATTGTTTTATAATATATTATTTTATTTAAATTATTATCTACTAAAATAGTTATATTATTTTTTCTTTAAATTATTTATACAATAATATTTTTATTTATAGTTTTTTATTAATTTTTTTCTATCGCTTTTTAGCGTAGTAAAATTAATTCAAAAACTTAATATCGAATAAACATTATAATATCGAAAAAACGTGAGTATCATGTAAAATGAAAGTTCAATAATTAGGTCATGTAATATAAAAATCCGAAAACATATCAAATCATAATCTTATAACAATAAGTATCATTGTACCAAAAATTAATAAGAAGGTTCATAATCTAGAAAGTATGTCATTATGGAATTCGACTCAGATGAACGTCTACCATCAGTAGGTGATTCCAATCCCTGGAAAAAAATTGTATTAAAATAATATTCTTTAAAATAATACTCCGAAGCTTTAACTTTAAATTCATCAAAATAATATACCTGTCTTCCACTAGAATTTTACATTTGCATTAAGACTTCAATTTCTTCTTTCATAGCATTGTTTCTTTGCTTTAAGAATGTGATTGCCTCCATCAATTCATCAATTTTTGAATTTTTTTCTTTAAGTGCAATAATTTCTTGCTGCATTTCCTTTATTTTTTCATTTTTTGTAGAAGAAGATGTCGATCTTGTAGATCTATTAATATGAGATGGCGTAACTCCAAGTCCCATACTACGAACATATCCATGTTGTTCTTTTCTAAATACTTTCTGAAATGCCTCATTTTCAGACACAAAATCCTTAATTGCAGCTTGTAACTTTTCCTTCACATGAAAAAGAGTAAATTGAGCAAGCAAACTTAACTTAACTTTTTAATCTATCTAATAAAAAAATTTCTACGTCTTAAGGGGAAACAAAAAATGATTATAAGCAAAAATTGATAAATTTGTATTGATGAAAAAGATGTTTAGTAATTTAAAACTTGGTTTAGCTAGTTAATCTATTTGTGATGGTAAATTTCAATTCCAACAAGTTTTATTGGCTGCTCGAATTATTTAAAATTTCAATTCCAGTATGCATTTGTGATGGTAAATTTCAATTCCAATAACATATTTGATTATGTAAAATTTGTATACATGTTAAACTTTTTTCTTACTACTTGTACTTACTACTTGTATTTAGTTAAACTTTTATATTTTATTTCTATTTGTCTGAATAATTAGTTGACTTTATAAAGAGCACAATCTATTGTTACAAGACTAATTAATTAACTCAAATAATTACAATTCTCAATCTAATTTAACCAGTTTTCAGACCGGTTCTCCCCACCTTTAAGAGATGCCAAAAGGTTTGATTTTTTCTCATACCTTAAGGAGACTAACAAATATTTAAAAAGAACTATCTTGTACTTACATTATTATTGTATGCATTTTCAGTGACAAAAGACCCGTTAGACTTTTTATGAGAAACTGCATACATTTCTTCTTCTCTACTGTATGATGGTTCATTACGAAGAACTTCTGGTGCCATCCATTGAGACTAGAAGTAGAAAAAATGTAGAATCAGTAAGATAATTTGAGCTAACTTAGTAATGAAAAGGTAAAGGAGAACAATTTACATTCAAACAGATTTTTTTTTATGATCCATGAAAAACATAATGAACCTACCATGCCCTTTCCTATCTTGGTTGTGAGATAGGTTGCATGCTTAAGACGTAAAAGACCAAAATCACCAACCTGTTTGGTTAACAAGTAATTAAGATATTGTCTAACTTAATAGAAAGCAATGCTAGGAAATCCAACATTGTAGGATAAATAGAAAATGACAACTAGCATACCTTCACAGTCCAATTCTTTTCAACTAAAAGATTCGAAGACTTCAAATCTCTATATGATAGGCAGGGTATAATGATGAAGATAATTTACGGCTTATGCATGTAAGAAAGTGAAGTGTAAGTATACAACATTGCTTTGCATTCACACACGGTGAAAGGGATGCCTTTTGAGATGCCAATGGAATGTATGTTTCTAATAACATGGATTTTGAGAACAAAACATACATGTTTCCAAATATTTACTACCATAGGATAATACTTAAAAATAATATTTTTTAATTTGGGTACATGATAATAATATATGGTAAATATATTTTAGAATTATATGTATATAATAATAGGTTCATTGTAAGTTCAGCACATGCAATGGTATGAGATGTGAAGTAACTTTTACAAGACCAACTCACCTAATACTTCACTACTGCTTTTTTTCTCTGGTTTTTAGAGGCATTTAGGCAATTCTGATTTTGTTGAAGTGAAACTGTGGTGAATTGGACTTGAGGCGATTCTCAAAGTGGTAATCATATAATCATTGCAAGAAAAAAACATGGTTAATTTTGTTAATGGACAACAATGGTTGATGTCTGTAAAACATAGATGAAGGTGGCTCGTGACAGCAAAAATTAACCAGGTAATCTAATAGATGGAAAAGGTAGACATGGCTTATGTTACAAAAAGATTTGGGTTGCTTAGGGACACAACATTTATTATTTAGGTAGGGGTAGCAGTACATGTAATGACTTATGCTAGTAAGAGATTTTTCATATCAATAAAATTCATTTTGTCTTTCCCTGACGAAAACATTGATATATCATATAACAAACACAGTCCATGTCATACTTGAACATAAACAAAAATAATATGACACTTTTTTTAACACAAATTGAAAATAACAGTAGAGTGTAATGAACAAATGACATCATCGTTTAAAATATATCACATACCCTTTTTTTCTTCCGTTGCAATATACACAAGAAAGGAGGAGAACAAATGCAACAATAGAAGCTACAAGAATTCTAGCCCTCCTTTTTTTATCAAGGGCTCCTTTGATTTTTGTGTAGTAATCTGCTGACAAGAAGAAATGAGTCTAAATAAGTTCTAACTAGTAATGACAGGCTCGTCAAGCATGTTATATGAGAGTGCTAAATAGTTGTCATCTTCAACCAAAGTAACGTTAAAAACTGACACTTCGTTGGATAGGGAAATACAAAGTTTCTAAAACAGAGATAAATATAGCTGAATACTATTCAATAAATAAAGTAAAGCACAATTACAACCCAATTGTCCCAAAAATAATACCAGTGAGTTTTCTACTCTAGGAGTCTGACCAAGTATCTCAATATCCATAAGTTTTTCCAAGTAAAAATCACGTTTCTTTTCAAAGCTATCAACAAATAACTTCAATTTTGTCATATGTTATCAACTGATATTATATCTGTTAGAAATTGTTTAGATGATAGTTGGTAGAAGATAGTTTTAGAGAGTAGTTTAGAAAGAAGGTTTTTGATTAATTTCTTGGATGATTATTTACAATGTAGCAAATGCCTATTTATAGGCTCAAGTCACCAACCTTTCAATAGTGGTGAATATTCTAGAGTTCTCATGATAGGTTACTATCATGATAAATCTAGATTTTTCTATCTTTGCCATATACTTATATATCTAGATTATTCTACCATATTCATACACCTTATAGTTTCTAGGATGTTCTATATTTTGTTACATATTATATTTAAGAACTCTCTAGAAATTTGTAGCAAATTTAACACTCCTCCTTGATACAAATTTCTTTGACTCCAAGCATAGCTCGTAGCTCTTCAAATCTTGGTCTCGGCAATGCTTTCGTGAATATGTCTGCAATTTGATCTTTTGTTCTACAGTAGTCGAGTTTGATCTCTTTAGTTGCTTCAGCTTCTCTTATAAAGTGATACTTGATTGCTATATGTTTTGTTCTACTGTGATGCACTGGATTCTTTGCCATTGCAATTGCTGATTTGTTGTCGCAATTGATTTTAGTTGGCTGATCCTGGATTTCTCCCATGTCTTCAAGTATCCTACGAAGCCATATAGCCTGACTCGTTGCTTCAGCAGCTGCCACGTACTCTGCTTCTGCTGTGGATTGTGCAACCGTAGCTTGCTTCTTCGACGCCCAAGAGAAAATTCCTGATCCGAGTGAGAAAGCATAACCAGAGGTGCTCTTCATGTCATCTACCGAACCTGCCCAATCACTATCGGTGTAGCCAAGTAATCCTGAGTTAGTTTCGGTAGAGTACCATATACCTAACTCTTTTGTTCCTTGTAGATATCTCAAAATTCTTTTTCCCGCTCCAAAGTGTATTTGACTTGGACTTTGCATGAATCTTGATAGAAGACTTGTAGCATACATTATGTCTGGCCGCATAACTGTCAAATATAGGAGGCTTCCAATTAAACTTCGATATTTGGATGCATCAGCTTCTGGTGCTCCATCATTCTTTTGTAGTTTCTCATTTGTTATGAGTGGGGTAGCGACAGGTTTGCAACCGTACATCTTGAATTTCTTAAGTAAGCCTTCTGTGTATTTCTTTTGTGAGATGAATATCCCTTCATTTCTTTGGCTTACCTCTATACCGAGGAAGTAACTCATCAAACCAAGGTCGGTCATCTCAAAGGTCTTCATCATGTCTTCTTTGAACTCCTTTATCATCTTAGTATTGTTTCCCGTGTAGATAAGGTCATCTACATATAGAGAGAGTAAGAGAGTGTACTGACCTTGAGACTTGATGTATAGTGTGGGCTCACTCTTGCTTCTCCTAAATCCTTGATCCATGAAATATTGATCGATTCTGCTATACCATGCTCGAGGAGCTTGCTTCAAACCGTATAGTGCTTTTCTTAGTCTTAACACTTTGCTCTCTTCGCCTTCAGATATGAATCCTTGTGGCTGCTCCACATAGATCTCTTCTTCAAGTACACCATTGAGGAAGGCAGATTTGACATCCAGTTGATGTATACTCCATCCTTTTTGTGCCGCAAGAGCTATTAGAGCTCTAATGGTATCAAGACGAGCTACTGGTGCAAATGTCTCATTGTAGTCAATCCCAGGTTGTTGTGAGTAACCCTTAGCTACTAGTCTCGCCTTATGTTTCTGTATGGTGCCATCAGGATTGAGCTTTGTCTTATAGACCCACTTAACCCCAATGATATCTTTTCCATGGGGACGATTTACTAACTCCCATGTGTTATTTTTCTCGATCATCTTTATCTCTTCTTCCATTGCCTTGACCCATACTTCATGCTTTGATGCTTCTTCAAAGCTTCCAGGTTCGAGTATGGCCATGTTGCAGGTTTCATATATGTCTCTCAAAGATCTTACTCGTCTTGGAGTAGACTCTGGTGATGATAGTTCTTGAGCTTGTTGTTGTGGTGGAGGTGAAGAAGGTTCACCTAGGACTTCTTCCTCAGCTTCTTCTTGAGGTAGTTGAGTGGGTATAAGAACATTCTTCTCCACTTTTTCTTCATCCCAATTCCAAGAAGCATTCTCATCAACTTCAACATCTCGACTGATGATGAGTTTTTTTGTTTGCAAGTTATATACACGATAGCCTTTAGATATTTTACTATACCCCAAGAAGATACCTCGTATAGTCTTGTCTTCAAGCTTATGCCTCTTCACGTCTGGAATATGAATGTAGCATATAGATCCAAAGATCCTTAGGTGCTTTGCTGATGGATTCTTCCCGTTCCAAGCCTCAATTGGAGTCTTATCTTGTACAGATTTAGTTGGACATCTGTTGAGTAAGTAAACAGCAGTGTAGACTGCTTCAGCCCAGAATGTGTTAGGTAGTCGCTTCTCTTTGAGCATCGATCTACCCATCTCCATAACTGTGCGATTCTTTCTCTCAGACACACCATTTTGCTGAGGAGAATATGCGACTGTAAGTTGTCGCTCTATGCCCTCATCCTCACAAAATCTATCAAACTCGCGGGATATGTACTCTTTGCCGCGATCACTTCTTAGTACTTTTATCCGCTTTCCACTTTGATTTTCAACAAAGGCCTTGAACCTTTTGAATACTCCAAAATCTTTTGATTTTTCTTTCAAGAAATAGACCCATGTCATTCTAGAGAAGTCATCAATGAAGAGTATGAAGTACCTGTTGTTCTCGTGTGATGGCGTCCTCATCGGTCCACAGACGTCAGTATGTATCAGCTCCAACAGATCTTTTGCTCTCCATGCTCCGCTTGTTGAGAATGGAAATCGGTGTTGCTTACCAAGGAGACATCCTTCACACACTTCATTGTTATCCTTTATGCTTGGAAGATCTCTCATCATGTTCTTATCATGTAACAACTTCAAGGCATGTGTGTTGAAGTTGCCAAATCTTCGATGCCAAAGCCATGAATCATCAACTTGTACCTTCATGGCAATGTTAGTTGTATATTTTAAATTTAGCGAGAAGCTTCTATTGCTCTTATTCATCTTCACTTCGGCTATCTCGGCCCTTTTATTCTTGTTGTCTAAGATTTTGCATACACCTCCTTCAAAGTGAAGTGTGTAGCCTCTCTCCATCATTTGCCCAATGCTTAGAAGATTTTCTTTTAGGCTGGGAACTAGTAAGACATCATGGATGAGTCGCGTACCTTTATCTGTCTCTACCACGACGGTGCCTTTTCCTTTTGACTCAACCACACTTCCATTTCCTAGTCGAACTTTGACTTTGACTGACTCATCAATGCTTTTGAAAATAGTCTCATCCTTGGCCATGTGATTGCTACATCCACTATCCAAGTACCAACTTCCTCCTTTTTCTTTGATTGATTCTTGAGTGGCATAGAACATACATTGTTCTTGATCATGCTCCTCTGCGATATTAGCTTGATGCCTATTTTTGTTGCGACAGTGTTTCTCTATGTGCCCGAATTTCTTGCAATGATTGCATTGTGGCATATTACGGTACCAACAACTTTTCTCCGCGTGGCCTAGTCGTTTGCATATATTGCATGGAATATTTTTATCTGGATTGTTCTTTTGGAAATTTCTAGGAACTTCTCTTCTTTTGGAAGTTTCACCATAATTTTTCTTTCCTCCATTTTCTTTATTTTGGGACTTAAATTTGAGCTTTGACTGAAAGGCATTTTCAAGTGTATCTTCTTTATGCCTATGTAGTCTTTGCTCATATGCTTCAAGAGAGCCCACTAGTTCTGTCACTGATAGAGTAGACAGATCTTTGGTTTCCTCTATTGTTGTCACGATTGGGTCAAATTTTGGGGGCATAGTAATTAGAATTTTCTCAATAATTTTCTTGTCAAGAATATCCTCCCCAAAAGCTCTCATTTGATTAACTATTTCTTTAACTTTAGAATAGTAATCTTTAACTGTCTCAGACTCCTTCATCTTCAATAGTTCAAAATCTCTTCTTAGAGATTGAAGTTTGACAGCACGTACCTTGTCATTTCCTTGAAACTCCTCCTGCAACGTCTTCCACGCTTCTTTTGCAGTCTTAGCTCCCATAATTCTTGGAAAAATTGCATCAGTCACCGCTTGTTGCAAGGTGAACAATGCCTTTGAATTTTTCTGTTTATTTTTCTTCAACTCTTTTTCTTGAGCTGCATTTAGAGCTGAAGTATCTATGGGAGCGATGAAGCCTTCTTCTACTATGTCCCATAAATCTTGAGATGAAAAATATGTCTCCATTTTAACACGCCAAAAATCATAATTTTCACCATTGAAAATAGGGACACAAATAGTTGATGATTGAGTAGTGTTATCCATGGATTAGAAAAAATATTGTAGTGGGTTAATAGTATAAGGGAAATATTATGAAGTAGTTTGGAGGATTTTGAAATGGTAGGTATTAGTATAACTACGCCCAATGTATGACCGAACGTAGCTCTGATGCCACTGTTAGAAATTGTTTAGATGATAGTTGGTAGAAGATAGTTTTAGAGAGTAGTTTAGAAAGAAGGTTTTTGATTAATTTCTTGGATGATTGTTTACAATGTAGCAAATGCCTATTTATAGGCTCAAGTCACCAACCTTTCAATAGTGGTGAATATTCTAGAGTTCTCATGATAGGTTACTATCATGATAAATCTAGATTTTTCTATCTTTGCCATATACTTATATATCTAGATTATTCTACCATATTCATACACCTTATAGTTTCTAGGATGTTCTATATTTTGTTACATATTATATTTAAGAACTCTCTAGAAATTTGTAGCAAATTTAACAATATCTAAGCACTTATAATAATTCATAATTCACTTAACTTTATTTTTAAGATGATAAAAACATAACCTATTGATCATATGCAAGGTTTATAGCAATAGCAGGGGTAGAAGGCCTTATGACTCTTACAACCCCATGAATTGCAGGGTGGTTAGCAGTAGCCATATCATTTCTTCAAGAATTATGGGAAGATTGGGTGTGTGTGCAGCAGTACAACCTCCTTTAGTTGAGAGTCGAGATCGGCATGCATGCAAGAAAGTGTTGTAAACATCCATTTGATGAAGTTCCCGGTTTGTTTACAACTGCAACTGTAAACAACCATTTACTCTCAGCACTGGTTATTGCAGAATTTTGAGAATATTAGTTGACCAAACTTATATTTTCCCATAGAGTCATGCTACATGACAACGATCAAGGTTGAGACTCTAGAGTTTTTGAATTTTTATCAAAAATAATGCGACTGCAGTGATTTATAGTGATCAAAATTAAACTACAAATTAGAAATAATTTGATGATTGGTGGTGATCAAAATCATACTAGAAACTTGTCCATTATATACCACATTCTTCTTAATTAGGAACACTAAAAAACAACAGAAAAATAGGTTCAAAATTCATATCATGAAAAAATGTGGAAGTTTTGGGTTTACTGTCACTGTCCGCATAACATGATACCCTTGCAGGCTTGTCTTGCCAGTCCATAGTCAATACATGATTTCTACATGATACCCTTATAGAGGATCCCCACATAAAGACATGTGCATTTTTGAAAGTTCAACTAACAAGATGTAACGACCAAAGGACATGCCACTTGGCTCTTTCAACCAAAGCATACTTCCTCTTATCTATCTGCTGTAACTTAATCACTTTTCATATTAATATTTTTTCAAAGGAATGAAACATTTCCCTCTCAATTTTATCACATCTTATGCTAGTGAATTTATATTTTTCATCGATAGAAATATAGAATCTACGAGAGCATTCTATGAACTCGGATTTAGTTCAATTCTGTTTTGAATGAAATGAATCCATGCTACAATATCCAATGAGCATCATTATCTTTATATAAAGCTATAAACTAACAAGGTAATTTAAGCTTCTAGATTACGTGCCGAGCTGCCAAATCTGCTATAGATTTTGTTTTGAGATTACAGGTTATTTATAATTTGTTTGGGCTAACATTTAGAGCTATAAACTAACAAGGTAATTTAAGCTTCTAGATTATGCTAAGTGTCGGGCTGCCAAAATTGTAAAAGAATATGTTTTGAGATTATAGGTTAGTTATAATTTGTTTTAGCTAACTGAATGTTCGTCGAGGCCACCAAATTATCACCTTAAACAAGACAAGAAATAGAACTAGTGATGATAACTTTACAGGTCCAGGATTACTTTAAAAGGAATACTTGTTGGCATAAATATACATATCTCCACAATATCTATACAACAGTAAAGGAAGAGAAAATTACCATGGTTCAATATAAGCTGAAAAACGTTATAAAAAATCTTAGTAATTTTAGTCAATAACAGTTGTTTCAGTAGTAGTGTATAAGAAAAGAGACAGAAACCAATTGTAAGCAAAAAAAATTAAATATAATGAATAAATAATAAATTGAATAAGCACCTAAATACTCCCCCTCAACTTGTTGTGTCCTTCAATAGGAGGTGAACTGAAATCTGATCCAACATTAAAGTATTAAATCTATGAGTAAGAGTAAGCATTAAAGACCTCAAAATAATATTGCTAGTTGTTTATATTTATCAAAACAATAACTTACTGTCATGCATAGATCACATTCCTATAATGCTACAATGCCAACATTAGACACGGAATAACGCTTAATTCACAATTTCTTAAGTTCTATACACTTAAAAGCAACACACTCAATATCAACATCAATTATCATATCAAATCCAAAAAGAGCAAACCTTTCCAAAGCCTGGCAACTTGAATCAATTTCATCCAAACTCAATGATGTAGGATGCATAGTAATCAACATAAGCTCTTGCAAATAAGGACAATTTTTTTTACAAAAGAAATCAAACCATCATCACCAATTATATTATTCCTCCACCCATTAATGTGAAGCATTTTCAACATCTTGCAATGTTCAAAGATGTTCAAATTCAATAACAAGACCAGCATCTGAACACTCAGGTGTTTTCAGAAGTTTATTAATGTGAACCGATTATTAATGACATAAGAGTGTGTCCATTACCAAGCTCTTTCAAACAAATCAATTTCAACAAAGAATAACCATTACCACAAATTAATTTAGCATCATTATAATTATCTCCCCAAAGCCTCTTAACTGAAACCTCCTCAATAAATTTGTTATTATATACAGCAGAGTGAATACTTTAATACTGAATAAACACGTAACAATCGAAAGCTTCTTCAAATTCTTGCAATTTTTGGCAAGGCATAACATTCCAATCTTAGTGATTTCCTTAAACCCGCGAAACTTCAAGAGTGTGAGAATGGGTACAATGATAATGAGCAAGAGAATCATGCTTTTCTTAATTCGATTTTCCGTCTGATTCTTCCTTTGAGAGATTAGGAAAACAAGAGTTTGCGAAAGTAAAAGAGAATTGTCATCTCTTTGTATTTTTGTTTTTAGGGTTTGAGCGAGAGGGAATTTTTCTTTTAGAGTTTGTGAGAAAAAAATTGAGAGGTTGAAAAGGGGAGAATTAGGGCATGAGTTATAGAAGGAAGGGGATGAAATACAATCCTCACAAAAAAAAAGCAAAAAAAAATTGAAAATGATAAAACAAACGAAGAGTGAAAAAATTTGAAACAAATAATAATGAAATTATAAAAAAAGGAAAACATAACAATGAAAAAAAAGTGGGAAAGTAAAGTAATAAAAAAAGTAGCACTGATGATTGGTTAGAATAGTCGCAACAGTTCGTCCTAACGGTCGCGAATGTAGAAAGAGGGCGGTTCTTTGGTAACTGTCATAATTATGTTATTTAATATGTCTAAAAATCTGCGACAGTTGCCCCTAACTGTCGTGACAGACGTCGCAGTTCAGGAATAAGGACGGTTTTGCAGGAACTGTCGTAACTCATGTGTCGTAAATATTCTTTTTTCTTGTAGTATATATATATATATATATATATATATATATATATATATATATATATATATATATATATATATATATATATATATATATATATATATATATATATATATATATATATATATATATATATATATATATTATAATTCAACAGAAACGATCCATAATTCTAAAATATATTCCAAAACCGATAACTTCACAAATATATTCAAGCGGTGTTTGTATGAAAAACAAGGTGGTGGTTATGGCAGTCAAATAGTATATTATTTGTGTTATTTCTATGACTTATGTGAAGAAAATGGAACATAAACATACACTTGAATAGTGCTTACTAAAAAAATATTGCAACTTGTCGCGGTGAAAATCGGATACCAAATTATTGATTAGTTTGAATCTTTAATTCATTTTGCAACCGAACTTTGATTTGTCCAAAGGAAGGGATAAAGATCGAAATATCCACAATGCAATGCAAATGCAAGGTTAAGAGAGTTTAGGTTCGGGGGTTGGTTAAACTTAGGGAAGGTACTAGCATCCTAATACTATGAGAAACTTACGGAAAAGGGATTCACCTCATCTTCGGCGAAGGGATGGGTGGTGGCGGAAAAAAAAAGAAGAATGACGGACGGTAGCGGCGGAGGAAGAAGAATGGTAGACGGTGGCGGAGGAGGAAGAAGAAAAACAATGATGGTGGAAGCGAAGAAGAAGAAAAATGGAGACGGAGACGGTGGAAGCGAAGAAGAAGAATGATAAGAGATTTTTGGGAGTTGGAGAATCTTAATGTTCAGATAGGGTTTTGGGATTTTAAGAAATATTTTACATCGGTTGGACAAATAGGCCTGATGTAAAATATTTAAATAATTTTATTTAAATTTTTATTTAGAATCTTATTACATCGGCAAATTGGCCTGATGTAAAATCTTAATCTATTTTATTTATTTATTTATTGAGGACTTTTACATCGGTTGGGATAAACAACCCGATGTAAAATCCTTTATAATAAAATTTCTTATTATTTACGACACTGCCACCGCATTATTTTTTACATCAGATGGTGGCATTATTTTTTACATTTGATGGGGTACGGGGTACATGGTCCGATGTAAAATGTTTCACCCATTTTATTTATTTTTATTGAGAACTTTTTACATCGGTTGGGATAAATGGCCCGATGTAAAATCCTTTATAACAAAATTTCTTATTATTTACGACACTGCCACCGCGTTATTTTTTACATCAGTGAAAATATATGTCTGATTGTAAAATTTTTAAATCAAATATTTTCACATCATATTGTTTATAAATCTGATGTAAAATCCTTTAACCCAATGTCTTATTTTTAGTAGTGTTTTGAAATTTAGAAAATTAGACAAAATTTTTAATATTTACTTTTAAGGGAGGAGAGACTCTTCAAATTTGAAATTAGGTGATAAATAAAATCAATCAAATATTACTCAAATTAGATATTAAACTTGGATATTCCTAATCATTAGTATAATTTTAAAATTGAGATTTTACTTTCAATTTTAAAGTTTAATCATTATGAAGTTTAAGCATTATGAACATTAATATTAATTAAAAAAAGGATAACAATGAAACTAATAAATCATTGAATTTAAATCAAAACTCAATTTTAAATATTAGGTGAATTGTCCACTATTAATTATTTTTCATTTTGATAAATTACTAATGACTCTAAAAGTCATATATTTTAATTAAAAAAAAAAAACAAAACAACACTAACTACCTAATCAACATCATTATATGTGTCCTAAAATAATACGATCCATCTCATTTTTCATGTATTAAACATGACTCTTTGATTCATGTATAAGAGTCATGTATATAATATAAGAATGCATATATAATATATGAGTGATTGCAAATTCTTAATTTCTATGTATATTTATCAAATATCCCTCACTTTATATAATTGCATGTAAATAATAAATTATATGAGCTCTTTAAAAATTTGTTTAGTCTTTTCTTTATCTTTTGTTATTTTTCAATTTTTTTCTTTTTTCTTTTTGTATTTATGTACATTGCAAAAGTATATATGTTACTTAAATATATATAAAAAATATATCATGTTGTTTAAATATATAAAATTGTATTATATGTTATTAATTACATACTATTATATTGTATTATATGCTATTAATTACATACTATTATAAAATAATAAGATATTTATATCTAACTCGTATTGGATATTAGAATGTTACTGGTCGTATATTCTAATTTTTTAAAATTATTTTAGTGTAAGAAGAAAGATTTTTTGGTATATTGTATTTAAATTTTGTTGTTGTTGTAATGGAATATAGTATATATATTTTTAATATATATAATGATGTTTTAATTTTAAACTGAACAATTTTGTTTTTTCTTGTTATATTAAATTAATTTTTATTTTATTTTTCTATTTATATATTATTTTTTATTAAACAAATGTATCTCATACGTGATACTTTAATCATACATATACAATATGTAATATATTATACATACATATATACTATTTAAATATTACAATTAAATACTAAGTATTTCAAAATAAAGTTTAGTAAAATCAAATTCATAATGATAAAAAAAATCATTTCTATATAATTGTATTCTAAATCTATCCTTATTTGTAACAAAGTAAATAAATAAATAAAATTATAAAATTATAATTATTAATTTAAACTTTTTATATATAAATAAAAACAATGATGAAAATTGAGAAATAGGTTATAAAAAAAACTATGGTAAAATTTTAAAAAAATAATAAAAAAATATTAAGTTAGATGTCATAAAAGATACACTTTTCAACGAAAATATATGAAAGGGAACCAAATTTATTTGAATTTAAAGAAGAATATTATTATGTTAACACGGAAGTCCTATTTGCAACTCAGGATCTATTTGTAGATATAAATTGAAAAACTTGTTTTTTTATTCAAGGCCTTCAAAATTGAAATCCTCACTTAGTTACTCATAATTTTCCAATTCATCATATGATTTTTTCTCTTTTGTTTAAACATTATTTTTTTTAACAAAACAGTTTGGCGATGACGTCATTGTCATATCCAACATTAGGATATCAGATGTATCGTATGAATCCCCCATCGTTGATTTTCATATCTTATTGTAATTAACAAATTCTAAAGCTTAAATTAATATAAGAATTGATATTTGTTGGTGCAATAATATTGTAAATTTTCTTTATAAAAAAAATTACACATTTTTATATCAATTATGTATAATTATTAATAAAGAAACTAGTGTTTACAAATATTTGTAGCACATATAGCATAATCTATAAAAAAAATAATTAGTATATAGTTTATAAAAAAAATTTTAAAATAATAAAAAGTAATTTTGATTTTTAAAAGTAAACACTCCAAAATAAATTTAAACATACACACCTTTAGAAATGTTTTTTAGTGCACATTTAATTTAGTTTCTAACTAAAAGATGTAATTTTTCAATGAAGAATATTATGAATATATTTTTTTTAACACTCTCTTAAACATTCACTCTCTCATTAGATAAAATATACGTGAACCTCACACTTTGAAAATGGATTTTACATATACACTATATCATTAGATAAATTAAACCTCACTTTAAAAATAAATTTCACATAAATTGGTAACACTAACACGTCTTTTATCCAATAAAATAGTGAGTTTTAGAGAGTGTTAAAAAAAAAAAAGATATTCTTAGTATTCCACTTCTTTTTATTTATGTGTCTTTTATCATGCTCTCTACTATTAGTTTCTCCCTCTCCCTCTCAATGCTTCGACCTCTCTATCATATCTCTTTTTTCCTCCTTTCTTCCTTTATTCTTTTTCGTTTCCACTTCTTTCCTGACTCTCTCTTCTTTCAGTCATTATGCTAAAAAAGACCTTTAACAGCGCTTTTTTTTACCTTTAGCAGCGCTTAAAAGTGATGCCTAAAGTGGCGCTGCTAAAGGTAAAGGCAACCCTTTTTTAAGTAAAAAGCGCTGCTATAGGCCCAATTTTAGCAGCGCTTTTCCTGAAAAGCGCTCTCTTCCCCCCCCCCCCCCCCCCCCCTTTAGCAGCGCTCTCTAAAGTATATTTCCTTAATATCTTTAGCAGCGCTTTTTTATTAAAAGCGCTCTCTATTCCCCATCTTTAGCAGCGCTCTCTAAAGTATATTTCCTTAATATCTTTAGCAGTGTTTTTTTTATTAAAAGTGCTCTCTATTCCTCCACCTTTAGTAGCACTTTTTAAAGCGCTCTCTAAAGTGTGTTTGTTGAATACTTTTAACAGCGCTTTTCTTAAGAAAAATGCTGTCTTTTCCCCCCTTTTAGCAGCGCTTTTTTAAGCGCTCTCTTTTCTACCCCTATAGCAGCACTTTCAGAAGCACTCTCTTTCCCCCCTCCCCCCCTTTTAGGGGCACTTTTTCAAGAAAAGTGCTGCCTTTTCTTCATGTCATTGAATTTTTTTTCAAAAAAATCATTTTTTCATAGTGTTTTTTTGGTAAAAGCGTTGTCTGTTTTGCATATTTTATGAAGTGATTTTTGTTGAATTTTGTTGCACAATTCTTTATAATTTTTCACATAAACCTGCTTATAACAATTATATTCACCAAAGGCTTTTATTTCAACACTTTGCCCTTATATATACCATAACAATTCAACACATAAACCTGCTTATAATCATTGTAATTCAACACAAGCCTTTATTTCAACACATATATAGGCCTTATATATATATATATATATATATATATATATATATATATATATATATATATATATATATATATATATATATATATATATATATATATATATATATATATATATATATATATATATATATATATATATATATATATATATATATATATATATATATATATATATATATATATATATATATATATATATATATATATATATATATATATATATTCCAAAACCGATAACTTCACAAATATATTCAAGCGGTGTTTGTATGAAAAACAAGGTGGTGGTTATGGCGGTCAAATAGTATATTATTTGTGTTATTTCTATGACTTATGTGAAGAAAATGGAACATAAACATACACTTGAATAGTGCTTACTAAAAAAACATTGCAACTTGTCGCAGTGAAAATCGGATACCAAACTATTGATTAGTTTGAATCTTTAATTCATTTTGCAACCGAACTTTGATTTGTCCAAAGGAAGGGATAAAGATCGAAATACCTATAATGCAATGCAAATGCAAGGTTAAGAGAGTTTAGGTTCGGGGGTTGGTTAAACTTAAGGAAGGTACTAGCATCCTAATACTATGAGAAACTTACGGAAAAGGGATTCACCTCATCTTCGGCGAAGGGATGGGTGGTGGCGAAAAAAAAAAAGAATGACGGACAGAGACGGTGGAAGCGAAGAAGAAGAATGATAAGAGATTTTGGGGAGTTGGAGAATCTTAATTTTCAGATAGGGTTTTGGGATTTTAAGAAACATTTTACATCGGTTGGACAAATAGGCATGATGTAAAATATTTAAATAATTTTATTTAAATTTTTATTTAGAATCTTATTACATCGGCAAATTGGCCTGATGTAAAATCTTAATCTATTTTATTTATTTATTTATTGAGGACTTTTACATCGGTTGGGATAAACAACCCGATGTAAAATCCTTTATAATAAAATTTCTTATTATTTACGACACTGCCACCGCATTATTTTTTACATCAGATGGTGGCATTATTTTTTACATCTGATGGGGTACGGGGTACATGGTCCGATGTAAAATGTTTCACCCATTTTATTTATTTTTATTGAGAACTTTTTACATCGGTTGGGATAAATGGCCCGATGTAAAATCCTTTATAACAAAATTTCTTATTATTTAAGACACTGCCACCGCGTTATTTTTTACATCAGTGAAAATATATGTCTGATTGTAAAATCTTTAAATCAAATATTTCTCACATCATATTGTTTATAAATCTGATGTAAAATCCTTTAACCCAATGTCTTATTTTTAGTAGTGTTTTGAAATTTAGAAAATTAGACAAAATTTTTAATATTTACTTTTAAGAGAGGAGAGACTCTTCAAATTTGAAATTAGGTGATAAATAAAATCAATCAAATATTAATCAAATTAGATATTAAACTTGGATATTCCTAATCATTAGTATAATTTTAAAATTGAGATTTTACTTTCAATTTTAAAATTTAATCATTATGAAGTTTAAGCATTATGAACATTAATATTAATTAAAAAAAGGATAACAATGAAACTAATAAATCATTGAATTTAAATCAAAACTCAATTTTAAATATTAGGTGAATTGTCCACTATTAATTAATTTTCATTTTGATAAATTACTAATGACTCTAAAAGTCATATATTTTAATAAAAAAAACAAAACAACACTAACTACCTAATCAACATCATTATATGTGTCCTAAAATAATACGATCCATCTCATTTTTCATGAATTAAACATGACTCTTTGATTCATGTATAAGAGTCATGTATATAATATAAGAATGCATATATTATATATGAGTGATTGCAAATTCTTAATTTATATGTATATTTATCAAATATCCCTCTCTTTATATAATTGAATGTAAATAATAAATTATATGAGCTCTTTAAAAATTTGTTTAGTCTTTTCTTTATCTTTTGCTATTTTTCAATTTTTTTCTTTTTTCTTTTTGTATTTATGTACATTGCAAAAGTATATATGTTACTTAAATATATATAAAAAATATATCATGTTGTTTAAATATATAAAATTGTATTATATGTTATTAATTACATACTATTATATTGTATTATATGCTATTAATTACATACTATTATAAAATAATAAGATATTTATATCTAACTCGTATTGGATATTAGAATGTTACTGGTCGTATATTCTAATTTTTTAAAATTATTTTAGTGTAAGAAAAAAGATTTTTTGGTATATTGTATTTAAATTTTGTTGTTGTTGTAATGGAATATAGTATATATATTTTTAATATATATAATGATGTTTTAATTTTAAACTGAACAATTTTGTTTTTTCTTGTTATATTAAATTAATTTTTATTTTATTTTTCTATTTATATATTATTTTTTATTAAACAAATGTATCTCATACGAGATACTTTAATCATACATATACAATATGTAATATATTATACATACATATATACTATTTAAATATTACAATTAAATACTAAGTATTTCAAAATAAAGTTTAGTAAAATCAAATTCATAATGATAAAAAAAATCATTTCTATATAATTGTATTTTAAATCTATCCTTATTTGTAACAAATTAAATAAATAAATAAAATTATAAAATTTTAATTATTAATTTAAACTTTTTATATATAAATAAAAACAATGATGAAAATTGAGAAATAGGTTATAAAAAAAACTATTGTAAAATTTTAAAAAAATAATAAAAAAAATATTAAGTTAGATGTCATAAAAGATACACTTTCAACGAAAATATATGAAAGGGAAACAAATTTATTTGAATTTAAAGAAGAATATTATTATGTTAACACGGAAGTCCTATTTGCAACTCAGGATCTATTTGTAGATATAAATTGAAAAACTTGTTTTATTATTCAAGGCCTTCAAAATTGAAATCCTCACTTAGTTACTCATAATTTTCCAATTCATCGTATGATTTTTTCTCTTTTGTTTAAACATTATTTTTTTTAACAAAACAGTCTGGCGATGACGTCATTGTCATATCCAACATTAGGATATCAGATGTATCGTATGAATCCCCATCGTTGATTTTCATATCTTATTGTAATTAACAAATTCTAAAGCTTAAATTAATATAAGAATTGATATTTGTTGGTGCAATAATATTGTAAATTTTCTTTATAAAAAAAAATTACACATTTTTATATCAATTATGTATAATTATTAATAAAGAAACTAGTGTTTACAAATATTTGTAGCACATATAGCATAATCTATAAAAAAAATAATTAGTATATAGTTTATAAAAAAAATTATAAAACAATAAAAAGTAATTTTGATTTTTAAAAGTAAACACTCCAAAATAAATTTAAACATACACACCTTTAGAAATGTTTTTTTAGTGCACATTTAATTTAGTTTCTAACTAAAAGATGTAATTTTTCAATGAAGAATATTATGAATATATTTTTTTAACACTCTCTTAAAAATTCACTCTCTCATTAGATAAAATATACGTGAACCTCACACTTTGAAAATGAATTTTACATATACACTATATCATTAGATAAAATAAACCTCACTTTAAAAATAAATTTCACATAAATTGGTAACACTAACACGTCTTTTATCCAATAAAATAGTGAGTTTTAGAGAGTGTTAAAAAAAAAAAAGATATTCTTAGTATTCCACTTCTTTTTATTTATGTGTCTTTTATCATGCTCTCTACTATTAGTTTCTCCCTCTCCCTCTCAATGCTTCGACCTCTCTATCATATCTCTTTTTTCCTCCTTTCTTCCTTTATTCTTTTTCGTTTCCACTTCTTTCCTGACTCTCTCTTCTTTCAGTCATTATGCTAAAAAAGACCTTTAACAGCGCTTTTTTTTACCTTTAGCAGCGCTTAAAAGTGATGCCTAAAGTGGCGCTGCTAAAGGTAAAGGCAACCCTTTTTTAAGTAAAAAGCGCTGCTATAGGCCCAATTTTAGCAGCGCTTTTCCTGAAAAGCGCTCTCTTTCCCCCCCCCCCTTTAGCAGCGCTCTCTAAAGTATATTTCCTTAATATCTTTAGCAGCGCTTTTTTATTAAAAGCGCTCTCTATTCCCCACCTTTAGCAGCGCTCTCTAAAGTATATTTCCTTAATATCTTTAGCAGTGTTTTTTTATTAAAGCGCTCTCTATTCCTCCACCTTTAGTAGCACTTTTTAAAGCGCTCTCTAAAGTGTGTTTGTTGAATACTTTTAACAGCGCTTTTCTTAAGAAAAATGCTGTCTTTTCCCCCCTTTTAGCAGCGCTTTTTTAAACGCTCTCTTTTCTACCCATATAGCAGCACTTTCAAAAGCACTCTCTTTCCCCCCTCCCCCCCCTTTTAGGGACACTTTTTCAAGAAAAGTGCTGCCTTTTCTTCACGTCATTGAATTTTTTTTCAAAAAAATCATTTTTTCATAGTGTTTTTTTGGTAAAAGCGTTGTCTGTTTTGCATATTTTATGAAGTGATTTTTGTTGAATTTTGTTGCACAATTCTTTATAATTTTTCACATAAACCTGCTTATAACAATTATATTCACCAAAGGCTTTTATTTCAACACTTTGCCCTTATATATATCATAACAATTCAACACATAAACCTGTTTATAATTATTGTAATTCAACCTGTTGAAATAAAGGCTTGTGTTAAATTACAATGATTATAAGCAGGTTTATGTGTTGAATTGTTATGGTATATACAAGGGCAAAGTGTTGAAATAAAAGCCTTTGGTGAATATAATTGTTATAAGCAGGTTTATGTGAAAAATTATAAAGAATTGTGCAACAAAATTCAACAAAAATCACTTCATAAAATATGCAAAACAGACAACGCTTTTACCAAAAAAAACGCTATGAAAAAATGATTTTTTTGAAAAAAAATTCAATGACGTGAAGAAAAGGCAGCACTTTTCTTGAAAAAGTGCTGCTAAAAGGGGGGAGGGGGGAAAGAGAGCGCTTAAAAAAGCGCTGCTAAAAGGGGCGAAAAGACAGCATTTTTCTTAAGAAAAGCGCTGTTGAAAGTATTCAACAAACACACTTTAGAGAGCGCTTTAAAAAGTGCTACTAAAGGTGGAGGAATAGAGAGCGCTTTTAATAAAAAAACACTGCTAAAGATATTAAGGAAATATACTTTAGAGAGCGCTGCTAAAGGTGGGGGAATAGAGAGCGCTTTTAATAAAAAAGCGCTGCTAAAGATATTAAGGAAATATACTTTAGAGAGCGCTGCTAAAGGGGGGGGGGGGAAGAGAGCGCTTTTCAGGAAAAGCGCTGCTAAAATTGGGCATATAGCAGCGCTTTTTACTTAAAAAAGCGTTGTCTTTACCTTTAGCAGCGCCACTTTAGGCATCACTTTTAAGCGCTGCTAAAGGTCAAAAAAAGCGCTGTTAAAGGTCTTTTTTAGCATAATGACTGAAAGAAGAGAGAGTCAGGAAAGAAGTGGAAACGAAAAAGAATAAAGGAAGAAAGGAGGAAAAAAGAGATATGATAGAGAGGTCGAAGCATTGAGAGGGAGAGGGAGAAACTAATAGTAGAGAGCATGATAAAAGACACATAAATAAAAAGAAGTGGAATACTAAGAATATCTTTTTTTTTTAACACTCTCTAAAACTCACTATTTTATTGGATAAAAGACGTGTTAGTGTTACCAATTTATGTGAAATTTATTTTTAAAGTGAGATTTATTTTATCTAATGATATAGTGTTTATGTAAAATCCATTTTCAAAGTGTGAGGTTCACGTATATTTTATCTAATGAGAGAGTGAATGTTTAAGAGAGTGTTAAAAAAAATATATTAATAATATTCTTCATTGAAAAATTACATCTTTTAGTTAGAAACCAAATTAAATGTGCACTAAAAAAACATATCTAAAGGTGTGTATGTTTAAATTTATTTTGGAGTGTTTACTTTTAAAAATCAAAATTACTTTTATTGTTTTATGATTTTTTTTATAAACTATATACTAATTATTTTTTTTATAGATTATGCTATATGTGCTACAAATATTTGTAAACACTAGTTTCTTTATTAATAATTATACATAATTGATATAAAAATGTGTAATTTTTTTTTATAAAGAAAATTTACAATATTATTGCACCAACAAATCACTATGCCAAAAATGGCCTTTAGCAGCGCTTTTTTTGACCTTTAGCAGCGCTTTAAAGCGCTGCCTAAAGTGGCGCTGCTAAAGGTAAAGGCAGCGCTTTTTTTATGGAAAAAGCGCTGCTAAAGGTATCACTTTTAGCAGCGCTTTTTTACCCCTTTAGCAGCGCTTTCAAAGCGCTGCCTATTCTCCCCCCCTCCCCCCTGTAGCAGCGCTTTATTAAAGCGCTTTTGTAGGCCACCCTTTAGCAGCGCTTTTTTAAAGCGCTTTCTTAGACACCTCCTTTCCTAACCTATAGCAGCGCTTTTTTATGCCTATTTTTCTCCCTTTAGCAGCGCTTTCTTGTAAAAGCGCTGTCTATATCTCACGTTTTTAAATTTTTTTTTTTTTTGAAAAATCACATTTTTTTATATTTTTAGACAAACCTGCTTATAACAATTAAATTCCCTACTTATAATTCAGGCTTTAAACATAACTTGGCCTTTAAACATTGTAATTCAACACTTGGCCTTTAATTCAACACAATATAACTAAACATTGTACATTATACAATAACACTTTGCAATTTACACATAATTAACTCAAGTATAATTTACGCATAATTTAAACATTGTACATTATAAAATATACAATATACAATTTACACATAATTACAAATCCAATATACATTATAGAATTCTTAACTCAATCATAAATTGACACCATTCTTCCTTAATTTCTTCCAGTTTTACTTTCGAGTACGTAGCGCATCTGAATTCATCAAAATACTACATAATATAACAGAACAAGCACGATTTAATACTAATTACTCAGATGAAATATTAGTTAATTATCAAAATGAATCATATAACTCATGAATTGATCCATACCATGATTGGAATCTCTAATTGACCAGAAAGAATGATTTCCTTCATAAAGCGCAGTACAAAATATCCGCAGTCAATCCCACCACGCTGACGAGGACACTGTATTAGGAAAAAAGCGAACGAACATTTATCAGGATATATAGTTTAAATAGTTTTATAAGTAGAACCACTATAACAGTCAAACATGGGAAAATATACCTCCACTCTGATCCAGTTGATGTTGCTAGCCCTGCATTTTGGCACTGTTGCATCTCTCTGTGCTCTGTATATTTGTATAACTCTAACATAATATAAACACATATTTAGAACAATGTCACATAATAAATAAACATATATAATTATTCAGAACACTATACATCATCACTTACGTATCAACCATGTTCTTCAGATTTTCATATTTGTTTGTATCGCCATCCAATGAATCTATATAATACACTATTTCTTTAATCGGATTAATTGCGACCAACAACCAGTGACCACTATAAAATAAGACAACAGTTTAGACGGAAATGTTATATAATATGGCAAAAATCGAACAATTATAATAAATGAATTTAGAATAAAAACTAACCCATGGCCAGTATTATATGGCAACATAAACAACTTCTCCGTATTCGCACCCATAAATCTCTGGACTGTGTACTCTTTGACTGCTTCTGGTGTCTGGTCTATTGTCCGTGAGTTGACACTGCTAGCAGATAAGAATGCGAATACTGAAGTCAAATCAGCGGGAACCAACATCTTGTCATACAAGCGCCTAAAAAAAATATAATCAACATTAGATTATTCAGTTAAACGAGCGAATTTTAAAATGTTCAATTATCTAATTAAAATGGATTGAAGTACCTGATGTAGGTATGCATAACCCCGACGCCCAATTCTAAATGTTTGAAAACCTGGTCGAAATCCTCCTTAGCAAGTGTTTCGGAATATTCAAAACCGAAAATACCTTGTTCCATATGTATTAGACGGATGCCGCCCTCAGGCACGTCTGTTGTCCCTACATATGTTTGAAGGCACAACCTAAATTGAGGAACAAATGCTCTTTTTGTCTCGACCTTTTTTTTGGGCACCTTGGAAGTTTCAGGCATGTTTCCCTTGCTGACATGTTGCGACTGCTGATCAAGAACCTAAAAGTCATATATAAGTTCAGTAAATAATTTATAATAAAATAATCACTTAAACTGTAGTACTAGTACCTGTAACTTTGATGCAGCTGAATCGGTATCCGCACAATAATTTTATCATCTTTTATTTTGGATTTTGTGGGAGTCTAAGATTATCATGTCAATAAGAAAGTGTAAATGTCAGAATAACTTTCATGTATGGGTAATAAAACATTGGAATATTACAAGGTTCAACCTACCTCATCATCCATGAAAATGAGATTCGTCGGCCATGCTACATAAGCTCCTATCGCGTCTCCCACCACTGTTGCGTCTGATACATCATCTCGCATAGGCAACAACGCCCCCCCCCCCCTCTAATGCAATATCAACAGATACTTTCAAAAATCCAGCAGGGAGGGGTTTATGGTGAAGTAAGTCTCCCAGGGTGTTATGCACCTTTCCCTTGCCAACCATGCGATAAGTCGGCGACGATAAATATAGTCGACAAGGTGAAATTCCCTAAACAAATAATGATCAGTTAATGTGTCAATTAAGAAAAATGTGCTAAATTAATTTCAATGTAATATATACAATTACCTCTGGAAGCTTCTGCGGACAACCGATACTATCTTTGTCACTAGTAGCCACTACTAGAAATGCTGTATTTAGCCTCGGCCACTTTCCAAGGCTATAAGGCATAAAACCGCCGCTACTAGCCAATTAGCCTCGGCGTAGCGTCGGTGTCGGGGATAGGCTAAAACGATCGAAGCTAACTTTTAGCCTCGGCAAGATGATCCGTGTCTAAAGTAGCCTCGGTCTAGCCGTGTCTAATTTAGCCTCGGTAAAGCCGTGTCTACTTTAGCCTCGGTGAAGCCGTGTCAAAAAACAAAAAATAGCCTGGGCCTGACCGAGGCTAAAGTCAAACTCCATAAGCTCACATAATATTTAGCCTTGGTCCTGGTCGAGGCTAAAGGAACATTTTGCCTCGACTTTTTCGAGGCTAAGTTGAAACTTTATAAGTCAACAAAATATTTAGCTTTGGCCTAACCGAGGCTAAAGTTGTAACACCCCCTTTCTATACCCCAAATAAATTAGATAAATCAATTAGGCACATAGAAAATTTATTTCATCAGAGTTTGATTAAAACATGGTATGAAAGAGGCGCATCACATTAACATGAAATTACACACATACGATACCTGCTCAAAATAGATATGCAACAACGGGTAACCCACATCTCAATATTTAGAATAAAGCGGAAACATCCAAATATTGAATCGATCTCATGCATAAAAGTATATGCAACCATCAGTTAATTCATGATTTACAACGTATCCACAACAGATACATACACATATGTATCACAAAAGAATCGAAACAAATGTAACTCCAAAAGAGTCAAAGACTTCCTAACTACCCAGATGTTACATATCAGAGCCATTGACCAAAAAGAGTGAAGACATCGCTTCACAAAAAGAACCTCCAGCTTCCTACTCTGCAATGCCTCATAGAGCATTAGAAAACAGCAGAAGGGTGAGAAACAACATCATAACAGTTAATGCATAAAATTGTATATATACATATACTCATATTGGTACAAGTTATACTCAAATTATGTTCTCACCACATTAAGCATATACAAATAATCATGTCTCTACACATACACATGAACATTCACTATATTTCCTCCAAACAATCACATATAACATACACAGTTATATTCACACAACCAATGCATCATACACAGATGACTCATGCAACTCATAGAGACCGACACACGACCCTATGCAGATGCAAATGCGGTACCGACTCGTTCAACAAATTCCCTAAGGAATCGAGTATTCAGCAGATCCTCCACGGGATCAAGTACTCAGCAGATTCTCCACGGAATCAAATATTCATCAGATTCTCCACGGAATCGAATATTCAGCAGATCCTCCACGGGATCAAGTACTCAGCAGATTCTCCACGGAATCAAATACTCTAACCAATCCTCCACGGGATTACATGTTATGACCGATTCTCCGAGGAATCACACAATGCAACCGATTCTCCAAGGAATCAAATATAACCATCGTATCATACGAGGTCCTGCAAATCCTCCGAGGGATCAATCGATACAAAAATGCATACTATGCTCACAAATATATTCATTGCATTTATCATATACATAGCATATATCCATCATGCATTCACATTGTACACCATTCCACACATGGTTTACACACATATCAACCTATCAATGCATTTCTATTCAATTCGAGCAAATACACAAGATTATCAAATATTCAAGATTTATCATTTACTCTACAATCTAGGATTCACGCCGTTCGGCCACCCACAGCACAACATGTTGAAACAGTTCACACATCAATCATTCATATAGGCATTAATCATAATTGAATCAATCAAACATCATGCCATGAACAAACAGCAAAACAAATAACACTGCCAGGTTCGCCAACCTTCGCCTGGCGAAGCCACGCAGCGAATGCTCGCTGGCCTTCGCCTGGCGAACTCCCCAGCGAAGTCCACTGGGAGTAATTCTCGAATTACTCGCCGAGGCTCGCTACCCACTCGCCTGGCGAACCTTCGCCAACTCACCTCGCCTGGCGAACTTGCCAGCGAATACAGGGTATTAGCTTCTGACTTGCTTCGCTACAGCTCGCTGGGCTTCGCCTGGCGAAGCTTCGCTGCCTTTCGCCTGGCGAACTTGCGAAGACAGAACTTCCATGGCTGTCTCAAAGTCCAAACTCCACACAACCAACCGATTAAATCCAGACCAGTCACAGTAGCACAACCCAACCATCACCCGAATAAACTACATCGTCTAATCCAATTTCTAACCGATTAAAACTTCATTCTACTCACAAAACCAACTTCTAACCTAAGTGGAAAAAGAGTAGAAACTCTACAAAATCCACACACATACACACACAATCATACACATTAAAGAGATGATGGAGTTTCACACCCTTACCGATCGATTGCAAGCTTTGGTGATGATTCCTTGATGATTCTAGGTTTTCCTCTCCACTTTCTCTTCTCTTTCTCCTCTCCTCTTTTCTTTCTCTTGCTTTTCTTCTTATGTTACTATCTTCTTCCTTTTTCCTCTCTTATTCTATCTCTATCTCTATTTCTTTCCTCTCAAATTCTTTCCAACACTTATCAATCAATTCTTACACTAAAGTGCTAAATGTCTAAAATGCCCTTTTTACTCTAATTCCCCGAAAACTCTCTGAATCGGTAAAAAAATAGATAAAATAAGCAAAACACCACATAGCAATATATAATTTCTCAATTTAAAACAAACATCAAATAAATAAATTAAAAGACTCAACAATTAATGGGAATTCAGAATCGGGGCGTTACAACTCTCCCCCACTTTAGAAATTTTCGTCCTCGAAAATATCACCTGATTCAAACAACTCTGGATGCGATTCTCGCATCTTGCTTTCCAATTCCCAAGTCATGTTGCCTTCCGCGGCACCTCCCCAGGACACTTTCACAAGCGCAATATCCTTGCCTCTTAGTTCCTTAACTTCACGGTCCAAAATACTAACCGGTAAAACTTCAACTGTAAGGTTATCTCTTACTTCCACTTCATCCATTGGGATCACATGTGACGGATCCGGAACATACTTCCGAAGTTGCGAGACATGGAATACATCATGCAAATTCGAAAGGTTCGGAGGCAACGCCACACGATACGCCACAGCACCAATCCGTGCGACAATCTGATACGGACCAATAAAACGAGAAGTCAACTTTCTCGACTTCAAGGCACGACCCACACCCGTAACCGGTGTAACTCTCAAAAACACATGGTCGCCCTCTTGAAACTCGAGATCCTTTCTCCTTTTATCATGATAACTTTTCTGTCTATTCTGAGAAGCTTTCATCTTTTCCGAATAAATTTCACCTTTTCCGTCGTTTGCTGTACCATTTCAGGACCAACTACCGACTTTTCACCTGTCTCATGCCAACACAGAGGTGTTCGACATCTCCGACCATATAAAGCCTCAAATGGCGCCATACCGATACTCGAATGGAAACTGTTATTATAGGTGAACTCAATCAACGCTAAATAACCGTCCACGCACCACCTTGTTCAAGCACACAAGCACGCAACAGATCTTCTAACGATTGAATCGTCCTCTCGGTTTGACCATCCGTTTGCGGATGATATGCTGAACTCAATCTCAACTTAGAACCCAAGGCACCTTGCAAACTCTCCCAAAATCTTGAAGTAAATCTAGGATCTCTATCCGACACAATACTCTTAGGAACTCCATGAAGCTTCACAATAGTGCCAACATAAATCTCGGCCAACCTTTCCAAAGAATAAGTAATATCAATCGGAATAAAATGAGCCGATTTAGTAAGCCTATCAACAATCACCCAAATAGCATTATGTCCTCTTTGCGTATTCGGCAATCCCGTAACAAAATCCATCGATATACTATCCCATTTCCATTCCGGAATATCCAACGGTTGCATCAATCCACTAGGCTTCTGATGCTCCACCTTAGACTTCTGACAAGTCAAACACGAGTACACAAAACGAGCAACATCGCTTTTCAATCCAGACCACCAAAAGATCTTCTTCAAATCCTGATACATCTTATTCGCTCCCGGATGAATACTTAAGTTACTCCGATGTCCCTCTTCCAATATCATCTTTTTCAAATCCGCGTCATCGGGAATACAAATACGACCTCGAAACCTCAAAACTCCTAATTCATCAACGTTGAAATCTTCATTTCCATTCGTCATCAAATCCACAAATTTCAAATCCAACTTTTGCTTTTCGCACACTGTAGTAAGGAAATCATTCGTGACATGCAACATACCAAGCTTCACACTACTCGGCGTTAACTCACAAACCAAACTCAAATCTCTAAAGTTCTCCAAGAGTTCCCACTCTCTAACCATCAAAGTAGACACGTGCAACGACTTCCGACTTAAGGCATCGGCTACCACATTCGCCTTACCCGGATGATAATTTAAACCAAAATCATAGTCCTTCAAAAGTTCTAGCCATCTCCTTTGCCTCATATTCAATTCCTTTTGATCAAACAAATACTTCAAACTCTTGTGATCGCTAAAAACTTCAAATCTTGCACCATAAAGATAGTGCCTCCAAATTTTCAAAACGAACACCACGGCCGCTAACTCCAAATCATGAGTAGGGTAATTCTTTTCATGCACTCTCAACTGCCTAGAAGCATACGCCACGACCTTCCCATCTTGCATCAATACACCACCCAATCCTGACAAAGAAGCATCACAATAAACCACAAAAGGTTCCGTAGGATTCGGCAAAATCAAAACTGGCGCTGTTGTTAACCTTCTCTTTAATTCCATGAAACCCTCTTCACAATTAACATCCCAAATAAAGGCCTTTCCTTTACAAGTCAACTGCGTCAACGGGAGTGCTAACTTCGAAAATCCTTCGATAAACCTCCGGTAGTAACCGGCCAAGCCCAAAAAGCTTCGAATTTCCGTAACCGATCTTGGAGTCTCCCATTGCATTACCGCATCGATCTTGGATGGATCCACACTAATACCATTGCCGGAAATAATATGTCCAAGAAAAACTCACCTCCGACAACCAAAACTCACACTTAGACAACTTTGCATACAACTTCTTCTCTTTCAAAATCCACAACACAATCCTTAAATGTTCTTCGTGTTCCTCTCGAGACTTAGAATAAATCAAAATGTCATCGATAAACACCACCACAAAACGATCCAACTGCTCGTGAAAGATACGGTTCATATATTCCATGAAAACACCCGGCGCATTAGAAACTCCGAATGGCATCACCGTATACTCGTAGTGACCATATCGTGTTCTAAAAGCCGTCTTCGAAATATCTTCCTCCTTAACCCGAATCTGGTGATAACCGGATCTTAAATCAATCTTACTAAAAACACGGGCTCCAACCAATTGATCCATCAGATCATCAATTCTTGGAAGCGGATACTTGTTCTTAATTGTCACCCTATTCAACTGCCGATAATCAATACATAATCGCATACTACCATCCTTCTTCTTTACCAACAATACCGGCGCACCCCAAGGAGAAACACTTGGTCTTACAAATCTCTTATCCAACAAATCATTCAACTGCTTCTTCAATTCCACCAACTCCGATGCCGACATCCGATACGGGGCCATCGAAATCGGTCTAGTACCTGGAACTAGATCAATAGAAAATTCAACCTCTCTCTTTGGCGGCACATCCGCAACATCTTCCGAAACACTTCAGGAAATTCACAAACCACAGGAAACACGTCGAGCTCAACTTTGCTCTCCACCGACAACGATGCAAACAAACCAAACAACTGAGCTTCGTCCGCTAAAAGTTTCTTCAACTCTTTAGTGGAAAGAAAACTCTCGTTTTCACCATCTTCCAAAGAAGGAAACCTTACCAACTTGTGATAGCAATCCAAATGAACTCTATTAAATTGCAACCAATTCATACCCAAGATTACGTCCAAACCTTCCAACGGCAAACACACTAAATCCATAACGAAGTCCTTACCATACATGGTCAAAGGACAACTTGCACACACCAAAGAAGTAGTTACCGACCCCGAAGCGGGAGTCCCAATAACCATACCACTACTCAAGGAAACCATACACAAATCCAACCGCTTAGCACACGCAAGAGAAATGAACGAGTGAGTCGCTCCAGTATCAATAATAGCAACTAAAGGCATATCATTAATAAAGCATGTACCTTTAATCAAACGATCTGCCGCATTAGTGGCGTCTGAACCTGCTAATGCGAATACTTTTCCGCCCGCCGGAGCTTGCTTCGGTTTGGTACAATTCGGGCTAATGTGACCCACCTCGCCACAATTAAAACACTTCACAGCATTCTTTCTACACTCTGCTGCATCATGACCAAAGAGTCCACAGTTGGAACACTTCGCCTTGAACTTTCCACAATCATAAGACTTGTGGCCCATCACGCCACACTTAAAACATTTGATCGCACCGGAACCTCCTCCGGGTCTCCTATCAAAGTTTCCCCTATGTTTGCCCTTATCAGCAGGCGTCACATAAGGTCCGCTTCGTACTTGCTGCTTCCCCTTCCTCTCGCTCAAACCCTTATAATGAGTAGAACGAGCTCTACTATCTTCTTCATAAATTCTACAACACTCAGTCAAATCCGAAAATCTTCGTATCCTTTGATACCCCACCGCTTGCTTTATCTCCGGACGCAAGCCATTCTCATACTTGATACATTTGGAAAATTCCGCCGTAACCGCATCATAGTGAGGGTGAAACTTCACTAACTCAGTAAACTTAGCGGTGTAGTCCACCACCGACATATTACCTTGTTTCAACTCCAGAAATTCCATTTCTCTCTTCCCTTTAACACTTTCGGGATAATACTTCCTTAGAAACTCAGCACGAAATAAATCCCACGTAATCTCCTCGTCGTCAACCTCAAGATCTCGCCTCATGCTGACCCACCAGTCATCGGCCTCTTGTCTCAGCATGTGAGTCCCTAGTCTCACCTTATTCCCTTCAGCACAATCCATCACCCTAAAAATTCTCTCAATTTCCTTTAACCATATCTGAGCACCATCCGGATCAAATCTCCCTTTAAACACCGGTGGTTGGTTCTTCCTGAACTCATCATTCGCATTCACGTTAGGTGCACCCTGCACAGCTCTGGCCATAGCCTCTAACGCCGCTGCCATAGCATTGTCATTACGACCTGCCATATTCTGAGGATTCCCAAAAATAACAACAAGGTTAAACAACCGTTCAACCAACACAACAACAAGACAGACACGACTGACTCAACACTGGCTCTGATACCACTTAATGTAACACCCCCTTTCTATACCCCAAATAAATTAGATAAATCAATTAGGCACATAGAAAATTTATTTCATCAGAGTTTGATTAAAACATGGTATGAAAGAGGCGCATCACATTAACATGAAATTACACACATACGATACCTGCTCAAAATAGATATGCAACAACGGGTAACCCACATCTCAATATTTAGAATAAAGCGGAAACATCCAAATATTGAATCGATCTCATGCATAAAAGTATATGCAACCATCAGTTAATTCATGATTTACAACGTATCCACAACAGATACATACACATATGTATCACAAAAGAATCGAAACAAATGTAACTCCAAAAGAGTCAAAGACTTCCTAACTACCCAGATGTTACATATCAGAGCCATTGACCAAAAAGAGTGAAGACATCGCTTCACAAAAAGAACCTCCAGCTTCCTACTCTGCAATGCCTCATAGAGCATTAGAAAATAGCAGAAGGGTGAGAAACAACATCATAACAGTTAATGCATAAAATTGTATATATACATATACTCATATTGGTACAAGTTATACTCAAATTATGTTCTCACCACATTAAGCATATACAAATAATCATGTCTCTACACATACACATGAACATTCACTATATTTCCTCCAAACAATCACATATAACATACACAGTTATATTCACACAACCAATGCATCATACACAGATGACTCATGCAACTCATAGAGACCGACACACGACCCTATGCAGATGCAAATGCGGTACCGACTCGTTCAACAAATTCCCTAAGGAATCGAGTATTCAGCAGATCCTCCACGGGATCAAGTACTCAGCAGATTCTCCACGGAATCAAATATTCATCAGATTCTCCACGGAATCGAATATTCAGCAGATCCTCCACGGGATCAAGTACTCAGCAGATTCTCCACGGAATCAAATACTCTAACCAATCCTCCACGGGATTACATGTTATGACCGATTCTCCGAGGAATCACACAATGCAACCGATTCTCCAAGGAATCAAATATAACCATCGTATCATACGAGGTCCTGCAAATCCTCCGAGGGATCAATCGATACAAAAATGCATACTATGCTCACAAATATATTCATTGCATTTATCATATACATAGCATATATCCATCATGCATTCACATTGTACACCATTCCACACATGGTTTACACACATATCAACCTATCAATGCATTTCTATTCAATTCGAGCAAATACACAAGATTATCAAATATTCAAGATTTATCATTTACTCTACAATCTAGGATTCACGCCGTTCGGCCACCCACAGCACAACATGTTGAAACAGTTCACACATCAATCATTCATATAGGCATTAATCATAATTGAATCAATCAAACATCATGCCATGAACAAACAGCAAAACAAATAACACTGCCAGGTTCGCCAACCTTCGCCTGGCGAAGCCACGCAGCGAATGCTCGCTGGCCTTCGCCTGGCGAACTCCCCAGCGAAGTCCACTGGGAGTAATTCTCGAATTACTCGCCGAGGCTCGCTACCCACTCGCCTGGCGAACCTTCGCCAACTCACCTCGCCTGGCGAACTTGCCAGCGAATACAGGGTATTAGCTTCTGACTTGCTTCGCTACAGCTCGCTGGGCTTCGCCTGGCGAAGCTTCGCTGCCTTTCGCCTGGCGAACTTGCGAAGACAGAACTTCCATGGCTGTCTCAAAGTCCAAACTCCACACAACCAACCGATTAAATCCAGACCAGTCACAGTAGCACAACCCAACCATCACCCGAATAAACTACATCGTCTAATCCAATTTCTAACCGATTAAAACTTCATTCTACTCACAAAACCAACTTCTAACCTAAGTGGAAAAAGAGTAGAAACTCTACAAAATCCACACACATACACACACAATCATACACATTAAAGAGATGATGGAGTTTCACACCCTTACCGATCGATTGCAAGCTTTGGTGATGATTCCTTGATGATTCTAGGTTTTCCTCTCCACTTTCTCTTCTCTTTCTCCTCTCCTCTTTTCTTTCTCTTGCTTTTCTTCTTATGTTACTATCTTCTTCCTTTTTCCTCTCTTATTCTATCTCTATCTCTATTTCTTTCCTCTCAAATTCTTTCCAACACTTATCAATCAATTCTTACACTAAAGTGCTAAATGTCTAAAATGCCCTTTTTACTCTAATTCCCCGAAAACTCTCTGAATCGGTAAAAAAATAGATAAAATAAGCAAAACACCACATAGCAATATATAATTTCTCAATTTAAAACAAACATCAAATAAATAAATTAAAAGACTCAACAATTAATGGGAATTCAGAATCGGGGCGTTACAAAAGTCAAATTGTAAAAGTCAACAAAATTATGCCTGCTTTCCAATTGTATAATCTATATCAAGCATTCAAATAGTAAGACAAAATAAAATTACCAATAGCAGAAACACAATTCATGCAAAATTATGCCATATTTGCATGCCTGCTCCAATAAAAAATACTCAACACTGCCATGTAGCATCGGGCA
>CAWUDS030002146.1:0-49434 GCA_963859935.3 Lathyrus sativus
TGTCACACACTTAACTTGTACGGAAAAGTTCACAATACACCACTACTTGTACCATTCTAAAAAATACATTGAAACCTGTACAAAATTCAGCCCAGAACCACGTACCCCCTCTGCTTTTCATCCTACAGTGTAGCAAAACCACAACATCGTACCTCCTCCCAAATTCCCAAGATACCCTTTAGAGCTTACATAAATACCATCTTCTTTCAGAGTAAAAGGGGGGAGCCTAAAAAAAACCTATCCGCCGTCTCTTCCAAAATCTCCCTCAAAATTCCTTCACAAATCCTCCATCAAATCCCTTCAAACCAAAATCCCTTCAACGAATTCCGACCCACTTTCCTCTTGAGTTGATTGAATCAACTTTAACTCTTCCTCTTCAACATTTCAAACCAAATCTTCTTCAAACCTGAAATTAAACCTCACAGTTCTTCATTTATCGTAACAATCAACACAAAAACCATCCTCATGCCTCCTTCATTAACAACGTTGAAACGCCATAACTCACCTCACCAACCCCAAAATCTCAACCCACTGAGTGAAGCCCTTTGCTTTCCTCTTCAATAATTTCAACCAACGCAACCCATATTCGAAAACGCAAAAACCAGAGATGAACAAAGATTGAGGTACAGAAATATGAAACAAGGAATAGAAAGAACCAGGAGAAGAAGGTTGAAATCGAACTTACATCATTGTTCCAAGCGTTTTGGTTTTCGATAGAGTTTTTTTTCTTCTTCCTTACTGATTTCGATCTGCCATGGTCTACGTTTCTCATATGCCTTGCTTGTGGTGTTTGACTTGGTTTTTCCATGAGGAGATAGAAGGCCACGTTGTTAAGTTGCCAAGTTTTATTTTATTTTTTTATTTTATCTATTTATTAAAAAACGAAAAAGAGGATGTCTGGAACGGATTTCTTCTTTGAAGTCCATTTGGTTTCACTTTTCATGTTGGTAGCACTTACAACAAGTTATTAATGTTACGGTGGGCTCCCAGGCCCACGTTGAACTCTTGATAGTCCCCATCTCACGATATCCCCCTTTATTTTAATTTTCTTGAGTTTTTTTTCTCTTTTATAATTAATTCTTAAGGATTAAGTATTGTTTCATTTTGAGCTTTAAATTTTGTTTTCTTTTCGAATTTATTTTCTGTTTGGGTCGATGACGATACCCCGAGTATAGTTTGTCAAATTATTGACAGATAATAACAAACCCGAGACCATTTTTTTGTCAAAACTCTCATTATCCTTTTTTTTTCTTATACTTTAGTCAATGATGACTTTAATAATTATTATCGGTCAAATTGTTGATAGATGATAATTTAGTCGAGACTATTTCATTTTCGCTTCAAATCATTTTTAAAACATTTTCTCGATCAAACTCCAAAAGAAGGAGATTCTTGGAATCTAGCATTCTTTGAATCTTCGAGTGAATAATTCTCGAGGCACGCTCTTGAGTTGTTATTCACTCAATCTTTTGATTTTCTCAAACGCATTTTCTCAACATTTTTTTTCGATCAAAACTCCGAAACAAGGAGGTACTTGGAATCTAGCATTCCTTGTGTCTTCGAGTGAATAATTCTCAAGGCACGCTCTCGAGTTGTTATTCACTCAACCTTTCGACTCTTTCAGATTCAATCACTTTCAGACATTCTCCTAAGTCGAACGCTCGTCCGCATTCGCAACCCATTTCTTTCACAACTCCTTGAGGTTTTTGATATTAGGGGCACCCCCAGGGACTAATATCGTTTCTCACTATCCTAACACTTGACACGTCGTCAAGTCGGTTCTATATTCGATCCAATCCTCGACACATCGTCGAGCTAATTCAAAACAACTTCCTTTTGGCCTCGCATGCCATTCTTCGATTCGATCCTTTCACAAGCATTCTTAAAACTTACGAAAGAGGGATATTCTCAGAATCAAGCATTCTTTGAATATTCGAATGAGTAACTCTCGAGGTGCGCCCTTGAGTTGTTATTAGTTCATTCTTTCGATCTCAAAACATCCAACTCTTTATCTTCAATTTATTCAGTCCATTCCCGAAAGAACAGAGTTCTTGGAGTCTCGCATTCCTTGAATTCTTGAGTAACAAGCTCTTGAGGCGTGCTCTTGGGTTGCTTGTCAGTCACTCTTTCGTCTCTTTTCTCAAACTCCCAACTTTTTCAAACCTTGTCTTTTCGTGGTCGTCTCCACGAACTACGGACGCTCTGATTCTTTATTCATTCTTGAATATAAGATACGTAGGCACAAGATTGTGATGATCTTGGCGAGCACAATCCCCTCCATCTTCCGTTTTCCCCCATCTTTTCCCGTAGTCGAACTACGACGCTCTGATTTCTCATTCTCGTCCGAATGAGCATACGTAGGCACAAGGGCCCCAATCCTTGGCGAGCACCTTATTCTCTAACCATCCATCTCCCCATTAGCGTCTTTAACCTTTTATCGTACCAATTCTACCTTTAACAACGAGAAGAAAAACAAGTAAACCTAAACAACACTCCCCATAAAATACCTTAAGAGGTTCCTGTTGAGTACGACGGACGTGAGGGGCGCTAATACCCTCCCCTCACGTAACCGAATCCCGAACCCGAAACTTGGTTGCGACAGCCCTGTTCCTATCCTTTCGTTTTAAGAGGTTTTCTCGATATTTTCCTCTCCCGTTTATTCGGGAAAAATAAAGTTCGATGGCGACTCTGTCGAACCGCATTTCCGCGCCTTTCGCGCGAGGGTCGTTTTCTCCGAAATGTCTCCGTGATTTTTTGAGGTGCGACAGAACGTTTCCGGCCCAACTTGGATTGGCAGGGTCACCTCCCCGAAAACATGTCGTTTAGTTCCGTCAAACGCCTTCACAACCAGATCACTGGGTGTGCAAATCACTCCACGAGTATCCAACTTCATTAATGCTTTCTTCGGAAGAACATTAAGTGACGAACCCGTGTCCACCAACACGTGCGACATAATCGTGCCCCTACACTCTATCGAGATGTGCAAGGCGCTATTGTGATTCCTCCCTTTTGGCGTCAGCTCCAGGTCTGTGAAACCTAGCCCATTTCCAGCATTTACGTGGGCTACAACCTCTTCTAGCTGATTCACCGATATTTCCTGCGGTACATATGCGGCGTTCAACACCTTCAGCAGCGCGTTGCGGTGCGCTTCGAAACACAACAATAAGTTCAGGATGGAAATCTTCGAGGGCGTCTGATGGAGATGATCTACAATCTTGTAGTCACTCTTTTTAATTAACCGCATAAACTCCTCAGCATCTTTAACAAGCAAGTCTTTTTCTGCCCCACGTGGGATCTCTTCACCGACTTTACTTTTACCTTTATCGGCCGCATCAGCTCTGACCGCTTTATCCGCCACGACCTCTGGTGGTGCAAACACTCTTCCGCTGCGAGTAATACCACTGATTCCCGCAAGGTTCTCCACAGTCGACCCAAATGGTTCCAGCTCCAACTTCTGTCCGTTGCAGTAGACTTCAGCCCCATAATGCCATGGGACGGCGTTGGTGCTTTCGAACGGTATCGGCCCAGCTTTGGTGATGGTAATCGTGGGCAGTCTGGGTGCAGAAATAGTTATCGTCTGGCGAGGGATGGTGATGGTGGCGACCTCATCATCTTGCTTCAGCACTACCTCTCCTGATCCATATTCGGCCCTCCGGCTAAACTGTAAAATCTCTTCAGTCATCAAACTTTGAATTCCTTCTACCAACTATTCACATCCATCAGAACGTGTGGCACAGTCCATACACAGTTCTCCGCAACCTGGAAAGAACCCTCTTTTCATCAACTTAGCTTTAATGAAGCTAAGCGGCATCTTCAGATCTCTGACGTCAGTCAACAAGTCCGAACTCTCGTCTTCGATAATGGCGTTCACTCCGCCTCCTCTATGATTCGGCATAGGATTCTTCGTGACATTTGGCACATTATCCGAGAAGTTGATGATCTTGGCATCCACCATGTCCTGCACCTTGTGCTTGAAGGCTTTGCAGTTCTCTATTGTGTGGTCGGGTGCCCCTGAGTGAAATTCACAAGTTTCATTTGCGTCATAACCTGGCGGAGGTGCCCCTGTCAAGGGAGCCAACGTTCTCTTCTGGATCAACTGTAGCTGAAGCAAAGTCTGCAAGAGTTGCGCGTACGACATAGGTGGTGTCTCAAGGTGACGGCTCGACAAAGGTGCCCGATTCTGATACTTTCTGTATCCATGTTGATTCGGTTGCTGCTGCTGCTGCTGCGGCTGTTGAACTGCCGGGATAGTTATACTGGCCACCTGCTGGTGAGGACCTTTACCCTTTCTTCGAGCGTTGGTCACAGTGCTCGCTTCTCCTTCCCGTCTTTTGCCACTATAAGGTTTCTTGCCTCCTCCAGCTGAGGATGAATCACCTTGAGTTTTCCCGAGTTTGATCCCATTTTCAATGTGCTCACCCGTGATAATGAGATCTGAGAAGGTTCCAGACATACCGCTGACCAATTTCTCATAATAAACCCCTGGGAGGGTGGCTACAAACATCTGCACGAGCTCACGTTCAACCATCGGCGACTGAACCCTAGCTGCCAACTCACGCCACCGCTGGGCGTATTCCTTAAACCCTTCATTGTTCCTCTGCGACAGATTCTGCAGCTGAACTCGATTCGGGGCCAAGTCGCTATTGTATTGGTAGTGGTGCACAAATGCTTCAGCAAGATCCTTCCACGTGCGCACACTAGTAGGCTCCAGACTCATGTACCATTCGAGGGATGGCCCGGAAAGACTGTCTTGAAAGAAGTGCATCAGCAACTTCTCGTCCTCAGAATGAGCAGACATTTTTCTGTAGTACGATCTCAGGTGGACGCGAGGGCAAGTGGTGCCCTTATACTTTTCAAAGTCAGGTACCTTGAACTTGGGAGGCACCTTGAAATCAACAATTAGTCCCAACTTGGACATATCAACGCCCAAAGTATTCTGATTCACGATATCTCTCATCTTATCTTCAAGTGCCTTGAATCTAAGCCGTGCTTCAGCATTCAGCTCCCCTTCAGCACCTCTCTGAGAGAACATATCGTCCTGACGATCCTCTAGCCATGGCTAAGGCCCAAACAGATTCCCGACACCGGCATTGCCGTTGCCCAGCCCACATTGACATTAGCTCCCAGACTCCCATTACCGACGCCCGTCGTATTGAGTCCCATGTTGGCCATCACATTGCCGTTGGCACTGCCGTTTCCCCCGGTCACGGGAACACCATTCTGTGGAGTTTCAACTGGTGGAGGAGTAGGCACAATCCCACCATGGAGTACGCCATTGCTATCAACCCTTGAAATCAGAGGCTGAACCAAGGTTCTGAGCTGATCCTGGCCATTGGTGACCACTTGCATGAGCTCCATGAAGCGATCCATTCTTTCGCGGAGTTCCTGAACATCAGTTTGCACTTGCTCCATGATCCTGGTTTGATTAGCTCTAGTCGGATAGCGGTGAATAGGTCTCTGATCAATCCTGGAACCACCTGAAACAACCTGGAAAACACAAAAGGGTTAGGAAAAACAACAAAGTGCTCGTTATGCAAATGCTTCATGCAAATGCAAGCGTGTGTCTAAGCGTTAGGGAGATCTCCCCCGATCCTAGTGCCTGAGTGCCAGTGCTGATAATAAGAAGAATCTGAGTCCAATCATGGAAATAACAATCTCATATATAAAGAAAGCTCATCAAGGTTGTACACAACGTCAGCGAGTACAAGATGAATCAATAGTGTGACCTCAGCCAACAAGTCTGGTGATGGTCAGCATACAACAATGATCAAAACAAAAGGAATACAAATAGTCAAGTACGGCCACAAGCGCGATACTCTTCTAACAACTCCTTCGTTTCTGGATGATCAGGCAGAGTGAGTAACCCTTCGACGAGTAATTCCCTTTGCACAATGGTGTACCAAAGTCCTTCGACCGAATCTTCCCATGCTCTTTCGCCGAAACAATCTTCTAGTTTCCGCTTCTTGGACTCAAACGTCAGTTTGTGCTCCTTCAGGTTAGCAAGAGCCCTGTTGAGCTGGCCTTCAGCGGCGTATCTGCAAGCGGTTTCTTCATCAAACCTCTTCTCACTAGATTTTACCTGGGCCTCCAGCTTGGAGATCTGTAGCATCAGCTTATCCTCCCGCTCTTTCCTGGTGGCCAGGGAAGCCTTCCAGTGCTGGTTGAACTTGGATATCATCCGATACGCTTCGTCCAAGTGCTGCTTCTTCGTGGCCAGTACGTCGTTGACAGCTTTGAAGTCTTGACCCATGCGTTCGTGCTCGGCTATTTGCTTAGTCAGGTCTGTCCCCAGCCGGTTCACCAGCTCTGTTTGCCTTTTGAAAGAATGAACGGCTTCGTTCCTCTCGCTTCGGAGCTGAGCCAATTCTTTCTCCAGTTCCTCATTTGCCCGCTTCAATTCATCTCTCTCAGCCAACACCTGATTATGCTGCTGAATGGGCACATTAATAGGCTCTTCGATCATTGGAGGGCTTTCCGGCTTGGCATGAAGAAACGGCATCCCTATAGCATCTGCTCTGGCTCTGATCCAAGTCACATACGGAGGGTAGGCTTGATTGTTACTTCTCCCCAGCAGTGGCTTTCCCCTCTTACTGATGCCATTCCAGGCGCGCTGAAGCTTGGATAATAGATCCCCCTCTAGAAGACCAGTGAGGTACAGAGATTCCTGTACCTCTTCATCCTTCGGCGGAGCTCTCAAAGCATACGCGAACTGTCGGACCAGCAAAGACGGATTGTAGTTTATACAGCCCTTCCTGCCTATCAAAGGCACGTTTGGAAACCCGCTGCAGCTGAAGATAATCTCGGTACCCAGCCTATCTCTGTCAAACCAGTCAATATCCTCTGCAGATAAACTCATCAGACGCTCGGACCACTCAGCTGTGGCTGCAGACGAAACAAAGGGACCCCTCTTGGGTAGATGACTATCAAGCCATTTATAAAGCAAGGGCACACAACACGAGACATTCTTGCCCCTCCTGTTCTCCTTTTTGTAGGGGACGGAATGGTAGACATCTCCTATCAAGGTAGGGACTGGATTCCCTGATGCGAAGATATGAAATGCGTCGAAGTCTACAAAATCGGGCATATTGGGGAACAGAATGATGCCATATATGCACAGAGCGAGGATGGCATTGAACGCGACCCAACATATGTCTTTGGCGCACTGCTGAGCCTTTCCCACTAAAAACTGCAAGGAGAAACCAGGAATCTTGTTCCAATTAGACAATACCAACTCGGAGGCATCCAGATGAAGTGAAGGAGCTAAACCAGCCAGATCAGGCTCAGCATCCATATGAACAAAAGGCATTTGCCTCTTGATAGGCACACCTAGCAAATCAGCATATTCCTCTAGCGTGGGTGCAAGAACAAAATCCTGGAAAGTGAAACATCTCAACGGAGGGTCGTAGAACTGCAACAGAGCGTGCAACCCATTCAACTCGAACGCAGAAGGTTTACGAACCAAACTGAGCAATTTGCCGTAATATTTTATGAACTCATCCCTCACAGAATCATCTGCTAAAGCAATCAAACCGGTCTTCCTCAGAGAACCCATAACAATACAATATGAGGCAAGAAATCCTGAATCGGGGGAAACGGTACCTGCAACACAGACACACGTTAATGAAATGCAAATGAGTATGCAAAGCAATGTAAAATGCAATCATGCAGTAGGAGATCAAGGTAATTGTGCTGTGGAGATTCCGTATCAACAAAACCATAATCCTGCTCTATCAAGAACAACCACTGTATCTGATAAGAAGAAAACCCTGGTATCGGACCACAAATCTGCTCTGTCAAGAACAACCATCTGATAGGGCCATATACATAGGACCATAATTCTGCTCTGTCAAGAACAAACGTCTGATAATAAGGACCTCTGATACAGGACCAAAAAACTGCTCTGTCAAGAACACACATCTGATAATAAGGACCTCTGATACAGGACCAAAAACCTGCTCTGTCAAGAACAAACAACTGATAATAAGGACCTCTGATACAGGACCATAAATCTGCTCTGTCAAGAATAAACAACTGATGACCAAAACTCTGCTCTATCAAGAACGAACATCTGATAATGAGATCCTCAGACCCCAGTCATAAACCTGCTCTGTCAAGAACAAATACACATCTGATGATAAGATCCTCTGATGCCAATCAAAAACCTGCTCTGTCAAGAACAAATACACATCTGATGATAAGATCCTCTGATCCCAATCAAAAACCTGCTCTGTCAAGAACAATCATATATCTGCAGATGAGAACCTCAGATCCCAACAAAACTGATCCACTATCAAGAAAACCAGGTGGTCTGAAGGTCAAAGTTTCCTGCAATAAACCCAACCCTGCTCACAGGTATGGACCTAAACTGACTCAAGTTCGGCATCCTATGCGTTCATCAGCGTCACAGACATTCAAGAGGGGTGATACGATACCCAGAAGGTGTGGCATCACCAACTCATGAAGCGGCCTCACTCGGCTGAATCACAAATGATCGGTCCCCAGAGTCGACAATCCTCCAAACCAACAACCGTTTCAACCCAAAGGGTTGAAAGAGAAGCCAACCGGGAGAACCTCGTCTGAGCGTGGATTTCATGAGACACTAGTGCCTGCAAAGCAAGCACGCGCCCACTAATTTCCACAACTAATGCTATGTTCACTCAAGCCTGGGTCTGGCTTCTCACTCATCAGAATGTCCCTCCCACAACAGCACAGATAATCATATCATACTAAAAATAAAATGCGGGAAATAAAATGCGATAAATAAACACAACCCAACAAGTAATCATACAAGCGCTAGGATTGACTCTCGCAGGGGACGTCGGATCCCCAAACTGACTCGCCTACGGGACGTTGGATCCCAGGAAACTATCAAGTCCCCAGTAGAGTCGCCAGCTGTCGCTTTCGCGAAAATAAGGTGCCGGCAAAACAGAAGAGTCGCCACCTTTCGTTATTTATCCCTCGGAGCAGGAAAGGAAACGATCGGAAAAACCTGACGAAAAGGGTAAGATAAGGTCATCGCAACTGTTGTCTGGGTTCGGGAGTCGGTTACGCAAGGGGAAGGTATTAGCACCCCTCACGTCCGTCGTACTTGACGGGATCCACGCTTGTTGTGTTTACTGGACGAGTTGGTTTATCTATCTACCTATCAAGGCTGGCTTAAAAAAGAAAAGAAATGACTCGGCAAAGCGTCGCGCTTTGTGCCTACGTATTCTCATCAGAGAATGAGAAATCAAAGTCAATGTAGTTCGACCTACGACGGGTTACGGGGAAGGTGGCTCGCCAATACATCAGTACTGTGCCTACGTACTCTCAACAGGTATGAGAGATCAGAGCTTATGTAGTTCGGGAAACTACGGCTTACGGGGATTCAGATTCATCTGTTTTATCGAGTAGGGTTAAACAACAGTTCCAGCAGTTAGGGACAAAGCCTGTTTGCGTTGGCGCTGAAGTTTAACAACACTCTTTTCTTCAGAAAAGCTTTCCTTTGCATTACAGGCCCACGGGGCAAAAAGGTTTGAAGTTTGTTTTCTGTCTTTTACGAAAGAAGTGTTTTTTATTGTGTTCGCAATTTCAATCGCACTAAAGACTATGACCTGAGAGTGAATGCGTCGCATGTCACCCAAAGGGTGCCATACTAAACATCCAGACTGTTGAAAAGAAACTCTCCAACAATCCTTTCTCAGGTAGCTTAAGGCTCGTAACGTACGAAAGAAATCATTCATGATTACTATATCTTAAGCTGTTTTGAGATGAGAAGAGAACAGACTCAACTACGGGGAGACTATCAAGTCCTACTGTTGTCATGTCAAGGATTCATCCTATGGTTGAGGTTTGAAACAGGGAACTCCCAGAAGTTATCATGCATAGGTTTCAACCTAAAGTTCTATCATCACTTCCTTATCAAAGGAAATGAGAGTCCTAAGGGATCATGTCAATGATACACAGAAACAGATAAAGCATCAGCTTAAACAGTAAACAGATAATGACTGTAAAATGCATGCAATGCAAGTGAGGGAGGAAATGTGTGTGGGGCAGCAGCCTCCACAAGCTCATCTCAACCTCAAGCCAGAATGAATAACAGTAATCATACAGAAAGATAAAACATGCTATCAAGCAAAAACAGTAAACTGCAATCATACAGAAGAAATAAAATCATGCTATCAAGCAAAATAAACCACATGGGCAAGGGAGCTGGGCTCTACCGAATACCCGCAAGAAAAGCCATACAGTAACAATACAAGCAGAGGGAGCAACTCAACCTCTAGTGCAATCATGCTCCTAGATTAAATCTAGTCTAGCTATGGACTTATTCTAATGCATCAAGCAAGTCAAACAAGGCACATCAACACAGCAAAGAAAACAGACAAGAAAGCAGATCAACTCCTCTCTCAACTTCAAGCCTCAGCTCTTCTGACAGCAACTCAGTCTTCAGACTTCCAGCACCCTTCAGGATTATCATCTCCCATGCCAAGTATCAACTTGCTTTTCCAGGTTTCAACCCACCAAACATAAGTTTCAACTTATTCTCTCTTCTCCAAGCTTCAGCTCTCCAGTCAGTTCCACCTTCAGGCTTCACTTCTAACTACAAGTATCAACTTGATTCCTTCAGGATCTCCATGCTTCAATGTAAGTGTCAACTCATCCTCTGTTCTTCAAGCCTCAGCTCTACACTCAATCTCAATTGAATCCTCCTCATAAGTATCAACTCAGCCTTCAAGCTTCAGCTCTCTTACTTTACCAGTCTCAACTTGGTCTTCTCTCTACAAGCTTCAGCTTCTCAGAGTAGTCATCACTCATCTGGAAATGTCAACTTCCTCCTTCAATTCTTTAAGCCTCAGCTCTTCATTCAATCTCAATTGGATCTTCATTGGGTCTTCAAGTATCAACTTGCTTCTTCTTGCTCTTCAAGCTTCAGCTGAAATGGCATTGCTCAGGAAATCATCCTCTTCCATACTCTTCAATGAAGTCTTCATCTTTGCACTCAAGCCCAACATTTTCAAGATACTCAAACCAGAAGAAGTAACTTAACTGGATAAGCTATGATATTAAACTGCTTATTGACCACCAAAGGTGGCCTATAAGGGTTTAACATCAAAAGAATGGTTCCCTCAAAAGTTCTACTTCCTAGGTACCATCACTTATCCCTCCAAAGGAGGGAGGTGGATACCATGGAAGGACCTTGAATCATGGGGAAGAATGGAGGTGAAAGATACCATCCATGTTTAAGAAAGGAATCAACTAAGTCTAAGCTCTACTTAATTCCTAACCCTAAAACAACATCAAAACAAACAAGTCTTCAAGCTCTCAAGCTCCTTCCTCAATCTTCAAGTCTTCCACTATGCTTCTCCATGCTCCACAAAGAAAGACCAAGCCCACCAAGCCAAGCAAAAGCCCACAAAGCAAAGCAAAACAAAATACAAGCCCACAAGGGCAACACAAACAACAATCAATTACAAAAATCAATTAAAAATAGTATACTATTATATTAAAATCTAATATAATTTCTAGGGGATCCTATATAACTACCCTTAATACCCTATATGTCCCAATATCTAACTTGACCTAGAAACCCAAAATTCTAGTGTTATTGTGGACCTATGTTAAGGATTGACCTAAATCTACACAACCTAAAGTCATCTAATCAAAACTAATCAAAAACTAATCACAAAATTATGGAATAAATCCAGAGGGGAGCTAAAGTCCTAATCTAACTATCCTAAAAAGAATGGTTCAAAAGTATGAAGGGAACTAGCTAAACAAAATTCTACAAAACTATGCATCAACATAAAATGAATTAAAAATCTATTAAAAGAGAAAATACACAAAAAATATTAAAAATGCATGAAATGCAAATGTTTTGATTTTATAATTTTCTAGGCATCAATGTGAAATAGGAGAAAAAACTCCCACGTAAAAATCATTAATTTTCTATTTTATATGATTTTCCAAAGTTTAAAGAAAAATGAAGAAAAAGAAAATACAATGTGAAATGTTTGGTGCAGATAGCAATGATATGCAGTTCATTATCCAGATGGGCTCTAAATGGGGTGTGATCAGCAAACGCGCTAGGTCCATATTCTCAGTCAGAAAAAAACTTAAAAATATAAAGAAAAAGAAAAACACGCGGTGCAATAAGTAAAGAAAATTAGTTCAATTCCACAATGGGCCACGAGAGGGGGTGTGACTATCAAAACCAACTTAAGCCCATGACCTCACTTTTAATGATACGCAGCGTTTGGTTATTTCAGACTTCCCTCTTCAAAACGTGAGATCAAAATACAACCACACGATCTAGCTTTGGTCAATGAGTCTTTCCCCATCCAACGGTCAATACATTATCTTCTTCCTTTGAAATGAAAAAGGAGGGAAACCACCATGGTTGCAGAGCTTCATCTGCCTCACCTTCCTCACTCGGACTCCATCCAAACTCAACCAAAGTCCATGGTTCAAAACCCTAATTTGTTCTAAATTCATCCCTGATCACAACCATCCACTTAGATTTCATTGAAATGCCCTCAATCTCTAAACCCGATAATGAATCAAAATTAGGGTCAAACCTCAACTCTAACCATTCTTGAAATTAAAGTGATCAATCTCTTCCTCATGTTACACTGGTTAATTCTTGCTATAGAACTCTCATCAATTCACCATATCAAACACGTTCTTGGTCCAAACAGAAATGGGGTCACTATCTTGAACCTCACCAAATGCCCTCAAAATCTCTAGAATCCCTCTCCTACTTGTCTCTAACCATTCTAATCTAACAAATCTAACTAACAATGCTTAAATTAGGGTGTAGAGTAAAAGTTGCAAACCTGGAAATTTCTGAGTAACAGGTAGATCAAATCTTCAATTCAACACCTCAAACTCTTCAGAATCACTCCTTGATTGATGTTAGTGCTTCTGTTTGCAAAAGATTCGATCCAAGAAGCTTGAACCTCCAAATCCGATAGTGACTTGCAGCTCCCAAAATCCAAATTCTATCTCTTCAATCCCACACGATCTTGCTCTCAATTTGGTATGCACACACTCAGTATGATCAATGGAAGATGTTAGGATTGAAAGAATCAATGGAAATGGTGTGGAATATAGAAATTGATTTCAACTTGCAATTGAAGAAAATGAAATGGAAATCTCACTCTCCTCTATAATCTCTCTCCAACCTTGCATCTGAGCAGCTTCTAATCAATATATAGGATGGTTCTAAACCATCCAGAACTTTCTGGAATCATCCAATGAGAATTTGAGATTCTCATGTCATGAGTTTTTGATTTCAATCCATCTCATATACCAGCTTGTGTTTGGCTCATTGCAGCACTTGTATCTGACTTGAAAATCTCCTTAGATGAGATGCATGAGATGTTAGGATACTTTGCTAGCTTGTGTATTGATTTTCCTTATGTTTTGCATATGTACCTTAATATGCAAGTAACCATTTTCCAAAGCAAGTCCATGATTTAAACCTCAAATCAAAAATTTGGCTGAACCATTGTTTCTAAAATGTTTTCTAGAGTCAAAATGGTATATTACATGCCATGGTTTCGATGTGTAGCTTGAAAATTTCAATTTCCAACTTTGACTTATTTAACTTATGCCTTCATTTTAGGTCATTTTTACCATTTTGAGCTACAAGCCTTTTCAACATCTCATGACCTCCTTACTAGCCTTAAAACATCATTTTAAGCAAGTTTTATGTTTAAGATTCTTCCATTTGAAGCATGGAAATAGGAGTTATGGCCTTATGCTTGAAATGACCTATAATCTCCAAATGACCAAAATGCCCTTGACTTGTCAAAGCCATAACTTGAGTTCTACAAATCCTATCAAGGACTTATAGTACTCTATAGAAAGCTAAGAAGATAAGGAACAACATTCATGTTAACCAAAAGTTCATAGGAATCATCCTTCTTGGGCAAAGGTTTGATGCAAGTTGGGTGACTTTCAAGGCCCCAGATTCACATACCTCAGATCACCTGTAACTTGTCAAAGTCATAACTTGAGCTCTACAAATCCTATCAAGGACTTCTAGTACTCAAATTAAATCTAAGAGCAAGCTCTAAAACATTCATGTTGGGGGTAAGATGAGATGACAATCACATCTTGAGCTAACTGCCTTGAAGATGGGGGTCAAACTAGGGGATTTTACACTATCAAGCCCTAGAAACCCTAGCTTGAAACTTCTCAAACTCCTCCATCATGATGAGTTGACCTTGGAATCATCCTTATAGCATCTCAATGCATCAATCCATGATCACATGGCTCTTGGATTAGGTCTCAACCCTCTCCAAATCATCAGTAGACCTAGGGTTGACCCAGTCAAACCCTAACTGCACCACTCATGGCTGGGGTTTCTTAATCTTGCACAATGACCTCTCTAGGCTTCATGATGGATTTAAAGACATCTAATAAGCTCTCTCAAAGCTTCAATTCCATCCTTATAGCTTCAGAATCATCTGAGGAGCTCCCCCAACTCTCAAGTTAGGAGGCACACAACCTTGGTTTCAACCAATCTCTCTGAGGATCTCTTAACTTCTCTGACAAAGATATCAACCCTTGAACACTTGAATAACCTTCTTGGCTAGCTTCAAAGTCTTGTGGTGCTCTTGATTGGTAATCATACCTCTTGATCTCCTGCACACATGTCAATGAAATGCAAGTGATAATGCTAATGTGAATGAGATGAACCACAAGCTAGGGAAAGAACTGTTGGTCAAATTTTGGGGTGCAACAATACCCTGCAAGTCAGAAGGGTTTACAGCTCACCACAAGCGTAGGTCATGTTTGTTACACGTATCGAGTGCAAGTTGTTTTTCTGGGCTGTTAATTCTCCCTCGGCCTAAAACCTTTGCTACCCACACCTGCCAATTCACAAACTCAGGGTTAGCAAAGTCATTGGAGAATATTCACTAAAAAAAAATAGAAGATTCGATTCAAGTATCAAATCAAATCCAACATTGAATCAAAGCATTGATCAGATTGATACACTAATATCACAGGATAGATATTTTCATTTAACGCATGTTATTACACTCAGACAGAAAGGGGAAGTTTTCAAATTCGATATATCCCAAATTGGAAAATCCAAATCAGCATTCAAAGCAGCAATCAAACTTCAATCAAAACATTGATTTTCAAAAGCCTATAAGAAGAGGGAGATTCGAAGGGGATCGAGGACACTTTTTCAGAAGAACCACAAAATCACGAATCCACAAAATAGCGACGAGTTCAAAACCCTAAAGAGAAAATTAAGCAGAAGGATTTGCACTTATCTCTCAGTGACATCGCTACCGCCGCCGGAGACCTCTGAGAACGACCATCGCTCGTGTCGCCGCAGCTCCGCCGCCCGTCACACGATTGCCTCTTCGAATTGGTAAATCCATTCTCTATCTAACTCACCCTTTTGTTGTTTGATTGGATTTAACTCTGTTTGCTGTTGCTTGTTTTATTTTGATTTCCATGGAGCCGTCATCCGTGAAGAGAGGGGAAGGAGGAAGACGTTCGTGATGAGGGAAACCATCAGTGAAAGGGGATTTCGGGGAACTAGGGTTTCTGTTGTTTGTATTGTTGTAATGTTTACTATGTATTACACTCCGTACACACGCACACACCACGTTACCGTACATTTCCACCCTTGCCACCATTTGATCTCCAATAGATCAGATCTCCCGGCTCACATTACGTGTGCCCACAGTAAGTCACGCACCTGCGCACACCTAATCATGCGCCACACCCACTAATCCTTCCATTTAACTGTTAATCCTCCCTTTAACCTTTTAATTAACTAATAACCCTTAATTAACCACCATTATTTCCACTAATCAACTTTTAATTAATCAATTATTAATCTTAATCAAACCCTTTGATTAGCCACCATTTAATTAATTAATCAAACCTTTTATATAAAATTAAGTTAATACCCTTTTTTTTATTAGCATTTTATTTAATCAATTTATTTAATTAATTTTTTCTTTATTAATTTAATTAACCTTTTAATTAGTTTTATTTTAACAACCCAATCTATTCACCTTTAATAATTTACTCAATCATTTCAATTCCTTTTTTTAATTTATGCTATTTGAAAACTAGTTTATTTAATAATAAAACAATTCTATAATTTATTTTTTCTAAACAAAATTAGTAATCTAAAAACCATTAATAATGAACAATTTCTTTTCTTATCTTGTTATAATAATTTTAATAGGAAATTCCATGACACCAATTTGTGATAGTAACCTTTATAGCAAACTCTTTTTATCAAATAGTAAGACTCATATTCATAATTAATTTAATAAACAACTTTTATTTAAAAATAAACCGTTTCATTTATATATTTAATTTAATTTAATAAGATAAAAATGGAACCTCTTAGATGTTTATATCTTTCCTAAATCACACTCTAAAATTCAACTAACCGTCAAACTTTCTATTATAACACAAAGCTAATATAATCAAATACAACTTTTTACTAAAATCAATTTCACACATAAAATCGAATTATCTCCCCTTTAAAATTAAATCAATCCGCTTAAAATCAATTCAACTCGCCTAAAACTCAATCAATCGTGCACGCTCACACCTCACTTCACATACACAGTTCACACACTCACTCTAGCGCTTTCATGCGTCCTTGTATGCTTTATTTATCTGCCTTTACAATACCGTATTTACTTTCTCGCATCGCATTCCGTCCAAAGGAAAAACCTACACATGATTCAACAATTGTGTGTAGTGCATCTCATTTTGCATCATTCTCCCACATGATCCTTGATCCCATTCAAGTTGATCTTTCTAAGTTAGATCCTACCCCATAGGAATGACCTTTATCTTTACAACTTAGACAAACACAAACAAAACAACTTAAACAAATATTCAAACACAACAGAGAAATAGATGTTAATCATCTTAAGCGAGATAGAATCTCCACCCCACAACAATACAATCAACACATAGAAACTTTGCCTTAAGAGAGATAGAGGCGTACATCGTTGATCTATATCCGAGTACTTGAGCCCTTCTCTTAAGACGATGCAAAGACTATTTTTCTACAATTTGTGGCGGTTAAATCTCTCTTAAAATGACAACTCACTTTTTCTCCTAAACGCAATCAATCAACTACCCTAAACCCGTAGAAACTTTGACCACAGTCAAAGAACTCCTCAAACCCTTTAGTGGAACTAAAAAATACTCTGATTCCACTCCCGTAAGGATATGTAGGTATAAGATGCGATATCTTATCGAGTATACTTAGAAATAAACCCCTAGGTCTTTATACCTTAAGCAGATAACACTTAGCAATAAACAAATATAAAACAAGAGGTTCCTGTAGAGTACTACAGAAATTTAGGATGCTAGTACCTTCCCTAAGTTTAACCAACCCCTGAACCTATAACTCTCTAAACCTTGCATTTGCATTGCATTGTGGGAATTTCGATCTTTATCCCTTCCTTTGGACAAATCAAAGTTCGGTTGCAAAAATGAATCAAAGATTCAAACTAATCAATAGTTTGGTATCCGATTTTCACCGCGACAGAAATGGCGACTTCACTAGGGATTCCTCAGTGGGTTTCGCTATCTTGTTTTTACTTGTTTATTGCTTTATATTTGTTGTTTGTATAAATGTTTACTTGTTTGTTTATTTCCCTTGGGTTGATACTCTTGAGTGGTGAGACAAAGTCCTACACCCGGACTTGAGTGAACTTAAGATAGGATAGTGATATGTTCAAAGAGGCTTATAGGGGGTGGAATCCCGACCAAGCTGACTTGAAAATCACGCTCAATTGAGGCCCTCTCGAAATTTGTATTGTTGAACGAGTCCTTAATCGTGAAAACATGCACTATATTCGATGCTGGAGCCTATGATATTGAGGACCGTAGTTACCTTAATCCCACTTTGACCTTTATTAGGATGTAGTGCAGGGCTATGAGGGGGTACCCCCGAAATAGTGCTACGCGATGCTACACTCAAAAGAAGTAAGTTCAAAGAGAGCCCTTTGAGGACTTTTCTCTTTAGTGTAAGTCCAATCGTTATTGGCATGGGTAAGTTGTTCCCTGCAGGGTCGTTTGCTGTTCCTGACAGGATGGTTTCTGTTTCTCTAGCATTTATTTCGCCGTTTCAGTTCCGTTGCATCTGCATGCGTTCATAGCATTTACCCAAGTGCATAGCATTCCCATCTTGTATGGAGCATTACGCCATTTTCAAACATTTTGCATGTGAAACATAGACCAGGTTGTTACCTCTTTGTTTGCAGGAATGTATGCGACAGATGATTGATTGATATTTGTGCCCGTATGGTGTCCAGACCATGGCAAGTTAAAGAATATCTTCCCTCGAATGGTATCCAGACCATAATATTTTTCTGCCAGCCCGCATGGTATCCAGACCTCGGCTTGCGTTTCTCCCTAGTAGTGTCATCGAACTTCGGTTGATGGTGTTGTCTTTAGCCTTATATGGTATCCAGACCATAGCAAGTTATTAAGTCTCCGTTAGCCCGCAAGGTATCCAGACCTCGACTTTTGTATTTTCTGATAGTTGGTTATTTTTGCCTACGTGGTATCCAGACCATGGCAGTTACCGATATGTTTGGCCCGTTGAGTATCCAGACTCTGGTCAAATTCCCTTGTGATGTCCAGATCACGGCATGTGTATTTGTGTTCTTTTGCCTTATGGTATCCAGACTGTCGCTACTGCGAAAATAAGGTGTCGGCAAAGCAGAAGAGTCGCCACCTTTCGTTATTTATCCCTCAGAACAGGAAAGGAAACGATCTGAAAAAACCTGACAAAAAGGTATAAGACAAGGTCATCGCAACCATTGTCTGGATTCGGGATTCGGTTACACAAGGGGAAGGTATTAGCACCCCTCCCATCCATCGTACTCGATGGGATCCATGCTCGTTGTGTTTATCTGTCGGGTTTGTTATATCTGTCTACACTTAAGGTCTGGTTTGAAAAGAAAAGAAAAAATGACTCGGCAAAGCGTCACACTTTATGCCTACGTATTCCCGTCTGGAACGAGAAATCAGAGTCAACGTAGTTCGCCTAACTACGGGTTACGGGAAGGTTGCTCGCCGAGATATCGCATCTCGTGCCTACATACTTTCACACGGTGTGAAAGATCAGAGCAAATGTAGTTCGGGACAACGAGAGACACAGGTTTGTCTTTTTTATCCGAGTAGGGTTAACAGACGGTTCCAGCAGTTTGGTGTATGCAACTCGCTCGACGGAGACTTAGGCGTTTACCCTTTGCGGTAGAACCGGGAGTTAACAGAACTCTCCTTCTGAAAAAGGTTTCTAGGGATTAAAGGTCTAAGAGGACAAAAAGAGTTTGATCTTTGTTTTCTATTTTTTAGAAGAAGTATCTTTTATGGATGTTTGCAAATGATATCGCACTAGAGACTATGACCTGAGAGTGAATGCGTCGCATGTCACCCAAAGGGTGCCATACTAAACATCCAGACTGTTGAAAAGAAACTCTCTAACAACCCTTTCTCAAGTAGCTTAAGGCTCGTAGCGTACGACGTCAATTAACCTTTATTACTGTATCTTGATTTGTTTGAAGATGAGAAGAGAAAGGACGCACTAAAGGGGAACTGGTCCAATCCTAAAGTTGTCATGCAAAATTGATCCTATGGTTGGGGTTAGAAGGGAAGCTAACTAATGTTATCATGTATGGTTAGAACCCTAATGTCTGTCATAACTTCTCTTGAACAAGAGAAGTCAGAGTTCCTAGGGGAACATGGCAAAGGAAAACAGCAGCAAAAGAAATTAACTGTAAAGAAACAACTGTAAATAAAATGCATGCAATGCAACAAACAAGCAGAAAGAGCCAAGCTCAACTTCTAGAGCAAGCAAGCCCAAAGGCAACACACAAAGCACAGGCAAGGGAGACAGACTCAACCTTAAGCCAGCAAGCAAAGCCAGATAATAACAGGCAAGCAGAGGGAGACAGACTCAACCTTTAATGCAGACAAGCAAAGGGAGAAACTCAACCTTTAGGATGCTCTTAGGCCTAAATCAACTATATGAAAGCCTAGTCTAATGCAACACATCAAACAGTCACACAAGTACAGCAAAGCAATCAGAAAGTACAACAAATAAAACAACAGACAAACAGCTCAACAGCAAAGCAGTCCTCTACAGCAGTAAAACAATCCAACAGTCTGTAGTTGATCTCCATAACAAGCTATCTTCAAAAGAAGACTTCATCTTCAAGCTTCAAATGATCCACCAAGAGAGATAAGAATCAACATCCAGATCAATGCTTGATGATGGGAAGCATGATAGAAACCAAGGGAATCCATCATGGCACTCAACCATACATCTGAGATAGGTGTCCTCAAAGGTTCTACCTCTTGTAAAATTCCACACATCCTTCCAAAGGAAAGATGAGGCTTTCACATAGGTACCTTGAATCATAGGATGATGATGGAAAGCAATCAAAGCAATCCATGTTTATTTGAAGAAAGGGAAACCAAACTAAGCTCTTCCTAAACTCTAAATGAACAAGCTCAAAGAAAGCTACTAAAAGAAGGTCTAAACACCAAAACCAAACACCACAAGCAAGCAAACAGAAGCCTATACATGTCTAAAGCACCATCAGAGAAGATTAGCAAACCTATTATGAACTAAAGGCCACCATTGAGGTCATTCTAAAGCAAGTGTTATGTTGAAAACACCTTAAAACTAGCCTAAGTACTAAATCAAATTAAAATACCAAAACTACTTCTAAAATCCTATAAGATTTTATAGGGGAACCTAAGAAGGTTAAGGACCTATAGTAGAAAGGTCAGGGATCAAATCAAATGGGAAGGTCACCTAAAAAATCCTAGATCACAAGGTATCAAATGAAAACCCTAAAATGGAAGGTCTAATGATCCTAATCCAAAACAGAACCTAATGTTGTCTAAAAAATATGAAATAAATCCTAAGGGATCATGCATGTCTAATCTACCAGCTAGCCAAAACTCTCAACAAGAATCTATACCAATTGAAAGAACAAAAATCAGAAAGAAGATGGATCAAAAATGCAAAATTAAAGAAAATAGCAAAAATGAGAAAATGCCAAATAAATTGAAAATCAGGCAAAAATCAAATGAAAGCATAGAAAAATCACAAATAAAATCTAGAGCATGGACATTTTTTTATTTTATTTTTCTGACCATTATTGGATTTTCTATGAATTTTAAAAGAAACAAGTAATTAAAATAAAAGAAAATGAATTAAAAATCAATTAAAGCCAGGATTAAATGAGAGGCGTTGGATAATTGGACTTGGTCTCCTAATCTAAGGGCTCCCAGGCTGCCAACGCATTAAATGAAACGATGCGTTTGGTTCAGTCAAAGTTCAAATCTGAGCTTAAGTCGTGGCCATTGGATGGAAAGACTTTGTCAAGGTTTCAGGCTAATCCAAGGGTGGGGAAGTCATCTTCCTCATTCAAACTGGAAATGGAGGGAGAGTTGCAGCGGTGGCCAGAGAACGACGCCGGTCGTCTTCTCCGGTGAGACGTCATGCGCAGTTCATGGAACCTCAACCAAATCCACACAGTTCCACTCAAAATTTCATGCTGAATCCAAATATCATGTTCAAATCTCCTAATTCCTTCTAGATTTCAAGATTCGAACACAAACAGAAAATGCTCCAAAGTTCTGATCATCACCAAAACTTCAATTGAAACCATAGATCTATTCCTCACATTACATAGATCATTATGAACTAATTAGATCATGTTAAAACCTCAAGAACAAGCCAATTCGCATCCAAACAGAAATTCAGTTGCATCTTAGTTTGTCTCTAATCCTTCAATTTTTGATCCAGAATCCATCTAAACATCTCCCTAAAGCCTAACCACATGTCAATTCTACTTAGATCATGCTAAAATTAGTGCAATCGTGAATTGTTCAAACCTGGTTTGTAGCTTCAAATTGAGGCAGTTATAGTGCTCCTCTTGCTCCAATCTTGTGCAGATCCACTCAATGGAGTATGTTGAAGATGTTTGTAGCTTTGAATTGCCTTGAATTGCTCTGAATCTGAAATCACGATTTCACACTTGAAGCTTGAAATTCAACTTGCAATCTCTGGCTATGGCACGAAATGAACACCAAAATTGATCTGAATACATCATGGAACTTATATAGAAGATGTTTGTGGGCTTTGGAGGTCCATTGGAGGCCTAAATCAGAATATCCACATTTCAATTTTCCTTGAAATTTCCAAACATGGTGAACATGCATTTGCACTCAAAACTTCTCCAAGAATCTACAATTCCCTTGCTTATGGTCTGGTGAGAGTGTAGAGATCAAATGGAGAGCTTAAACTTATCATATGACCAAGTTTTGATGTGTTACTTATTTGTGAAGTAACAAGTTGAAATGCTATGAAATATGCCTCAAAATGACTTTCCAATATTACCAATGTGTTCAAAATGACTTTTCTGATTAAAATGAGCACCCACTTGCCTTGTTTGAGCACACATGAATTAATTTGAGAATTTTTCACTAAAATGCCTTTAAATTCCCCTTTTGTCAATCTCCTTCAAACCAAGTCTCACCCTAATCCAAATCAATTCATCATGAGTACATGGTTGACCTAAAAACATCATTTTGAGCAAGTTTTGTGTTGAACAAAACTTCATTTGAAGTTTGCAAGATGGAGAAAATGACCTATAATGCCAAATGTCCTATAATGTTACTTTCCCAAAATACCCCTAACTTACAAATCAGATGGAAGACTTCTAGTACAATTTGGAAATCTAAGATCAAGATCTACAACTTTCATGTTGGCCAAGAGTTTAGGAGAAACACCCTTCTAGGTCAAAAGTTCCATGGAAGTTGGTTGACTTTTGCAGACAAATTTCACATTCATCTGGTGACCTGTAACTTGTCTGGACCATAACTTGAGTTCTATAAATCCAATGGAGGACTTCTAGTACTCAAATTAAAGCTAAGAGCATGCTTTACAAGTTTCATGATTACCAAAAGTGGAAATGAAACTTGCATCTTGAGATAAGTGGTCTTGAAGTTAGGCACTAAATAGGGGATTTTACCCTGAGAACCATAGTTTAGCAACTCCTCACACTTTGAACTTTTCTTGAATTGATCTTGGACTATCACCTCATGTATCTAAACACAACTCTCCATGATTACAAAGACTTATAATTGGGCTTTGATCCTCTTCAATTTCACAGTTGACTTAGGGTTACTCAGATGAAAACCCTAATTGCAACACCCTTAATTGAGGCTCTTCACACTTGGCATAATGACTTGACTGAGCTCTCTCATGACCCTCAAGGAACTCCATGAGCTCTATCCACACTCTATTCATGATTAAGGCTTCACAACCCACTGGTTATCTTCAATTGGTCCTCAGGTTAGGAGATGAACCACATACAAACAAACAAACTCCTCAAGAAACCAACCCTCTCTAATGACTCTGGTGACTTCTCAAGCTTGAATGAGACCTCTAAATAGGCTCCACTTGATCCCCTTCTAAATGAATAATGTTATGCTATGTAAATGCTAGAACAATGCAATGCTAATACAATGAAACATAAACCAAGTAAGAAAAGGTTAGGCAAATTTTGGGGTGCAACAGCTGCCCCTATTCAAGCGGCTTGAACCTGACTGGGCGAAAAGCGAACGACTTTCAGGCAATCAAGGTAAAAGACGGTTGAATACCAGAGAACCTGGAAATTTGCAAACCAAAGAAAAATAAACTACACAAACTTCTTGGGGAACAAAATCCAGACAACTGAATCCGGCTGTCACGGCAACAACTGATCAGTCATCTGATGCAGAACCTGATTTCAACATCAACTACCTGTGTGACGCCACAGGCATTGAATCAACAATCAATCTTCGAATACACGCTACAATAAGCGGGCACTACATAAAGCATGCATGGTCAATGTACTATCCTTGACCTCCCATTTCCGCGGAAACGGGCGAAGCACTAAATAAAAGTGCTAAACTGGCATATGAAGACTTGAACGAACAACTCTGCGGGGAACAACTCCGTCGACATGGGTGAAAATATGTCAAGACAGATAAAGTCTCCGTCAACACGGGTAAGAATCTCCGTCAAGACGGGTAAACTCTCCGTCAACACGGGTAAGGATCTCCGTCAACACGGGTAAATTCTCCGTCAACACGGGTAAGGATCTCCGTCAACACGGGTAGGGATAGGCAAACTCTCCGTCAACACGGGTAGACAACCTCTGTCAATACAGGTAAAATATCTCCGTCAACACGGGTAAAATCTCTGTCAACACAGGTAAGCTCTCCGTCAACACGGGTCAGGATAAGTAAAATCTCCGTCAACACGGGTAAACTCTCTATCAAAACAGGTAAAATCTCCATCAACACGGGTAACAGTCTCCGTCAACACGGGTCAAAACACGTAAAATCTCCGTCAACACGGGTAAGGATCTCCGACAACACGGGTCAAAACTGTCCGTCAACACGGGTAAGGATCTCCGTCAACACGGGTAAAAACTATCTCCGTCAACACGGGTAAACGATAGGTAGAATCTCCGTCAACACGGGTAGCAACTCTGTCAACACAGGTACAACCTCCGTCAACACGGGTACAATCTCCGTCAACACGGGTACAAAACTCTCCGTCAACACGGGTAAGGGTCTCCGTTAACACGGGTCAAAATAGATAGAATCTCCGTCAACACGGGTCACAACTTCGAAGGTTTATTCCACGAGATTCTTTAACGCTGACGCAACAACAATCCGAGGAAAATTCTATTGGGGAAACTCTGACGCCAACTGCCAGGTACTTAGTTTGACAACAAGTAACGACTTCAAAGGTCTAATCCCTAAAATCTTTCCTTCTAAAATGCTGACGTAACAGCAGTCTGAGGATAACTCCACTGGGGAAGAAGAGAAACTTAACCAAGCAACTCTAATGAGGGCACACATGATAGGACGAACGTTATCATCCCATATCTCGTGTCGAAAGGTTGAATATCCGGAAACCATCCTGAACAAGAATTTAAATCTCCTGCAGGGAAAAAACACCTGAAAACAAAGAGGTAACCAACCTGGCTTATGTTTCAAAATGCACATGTTTGAAAATGGCGTAATGCTACATACGAAATGGAAATGCTACGCGTTTGAGTAAATGCTATGCACGATGCAAATGCAAGCTCGGGCTGCTGGAGAAAAGCTGGATATAACAGAACCGCTTCAGCAAAATAAATGCTGAAGACAAAGCCAACTCTGCTGGGGATAGCCGGGTATCACAGAATTATTCCAGCAAAATAAATGCTGGAAAGGTGAACCGACTCCGCTGGGGGAAGAAACAATCCTGCTGGGGGATAGCTTTAACAAATTCGTAGTTACGAACTCTGCAGAGGATGATCAACCTATTGGAGGAAAGACAACCTGCTGGAGAAACAAAAAGAATAATCCTGCACGGGGATGAACTTTTCAAACCACTGACAACCTGGTTGTACTCTGTGACGACCTCACCGGGGGATTAAATGTGCGCATGACTGCCGCTGGGAATGCACATCGCTGCCTGACTGCTAGCTCGCATCCAACTCTTCTGGGGATAAAATGCGACTTCCATCTGTTGGGGAGGAATAAGATTACCTAGAGCCTGCTCCTACGTTGAGGGATTCTGGCTGGGGAAACACGATCCCTTAGCTGTTTGCTGCGAAGGTAACGACCCTGCAAAATATGAGCAACAACAAGATATCCTATACAAAAGGAAATATCCAGGTCAATAGCCGTGACAATCGCTCAGTCAATTCAAAGTTTTAACAATTATTGGCCGGGGCCTGCAAGTTTATGCACGTGCAAGTTTATCAAAAACATCGGCGTTTTCCACAAACAAAACAGTAAAGTTAAAACAAGAAACAAGTACTGAATAGTATGCGTTTATTGACAACGGGCCTGTAAATAGGCGAAGTTTGTACAATGGATGCAACTCCTAAAAAGAGGAAGTTACAAGATAAATACAAGTATGTACATAGGTACAAAGAAATTTGTATACATGTTAGCAACGTGGTACAGACAAACACCATGAGCTGATCCTCCTATGACTCGCCTGACTCTGACGCTTTCCCAATACTCCATCCTCGGAAGAGATTGACTTAGATAATCGACCCTCAGGTACTCCCAAATCACTAAGCAATGCATTATCAAACTCGTACCGCAGTCATTTGCTTTTTCAATCCCTAACTTTTGCCAGAATCGCCCTTTGCGGGTTTTCAATTCACCGGGATACCCTTTATTGTCGAAGTCGCCTTTTCAGGTTTTCTACTTCGCGGGTGTACATCTTTTCAATTTTATCCCTAATTTTTGCCCGAACCTTTTCTCTTTCTATTTTTGGTTCGCCGGGATGCCCCATTTTTGCCTGGACTTTCTTTTTTCTGTCCAGCGGGTCTCTTTAAGCAAAGTATTTTTTAACTGCGTCCGAGTTCACAGGGGACGTAAAATCCTCGCCATCCATGGTGGACAACAGTAAGGCTCCTTCAGAGAAGACCTTCTGAATGATATATGGACCTTCATAGTTGGGAGTCCATTTGCCCATGTGATCTGATTGTGGTGGGAGAATCTTCTTTAGCACAAGATCGCCCGTTTGAAAGCTTCGAGGGCACACCTTCTTGTTGTAAGCTTTCTTCATTCGGCTCTGGTATAAACGACCATATGTGATAGATGCAAGTCTCTTCTCATCCATCAAACTGAGCTGATTCAGCCTATTCTTTACCCATTCTGCCTCGTCAAGTTGGACATCGAGCAATACTCTCAAAGAAGGAATCTCAACTTCTAATGGTAGGACAACCTCCATACCATACACCAGTGAGAAAGGTGTTGTCCCGGTTGATGTGCGTACCGTCATACGATAACCGTGCAAAGCGAAGGGCAACATCTCGTGCCAGTCTTTGTATGTCACAACCATCTTCTGAACTATCTTCTTGATGTTCTTATTGGCCGCTTCGACAGCGCCATTCATCTTGGGCCGATAAGGAGATGAGTTATGATGCTCAATCTTGAAATTCTGGCACAATTCCTTCATCATCTTGTTATTCAAGTTCGAACCATTCTCAGTAATGATTCTTTCAGGGATGCCGTAATGACAAATGATGTCCTTTTTGATAAACCGGGCTACCACTTGTTTGGTAACATTAGCGTAAGACGCTGCTTCGACCCATTTGGTGAAGTAATCGATTGCTATATATATATATATATATATATATATATATATATATATATATATATATATATATATATATATATATATATATATATATATATATATATATATATATATATATATATATATATATATATATATATATATATATATATATATTATATGTATAATATATATATATATATATATATATATATATATATATATATATATATATATATATATATATATATATATATATATATATATATATATATATATATATATATATATATATATATATATATATATATATATATATATATATATATATATATATATATATATATATATATATATATATATATATATATATATATATATATATATATATATATATATATATATATATATATATATATATATATATATATATATATATATATATATATATATATATATATATATATATATATATATATATATATATATATATATATATATATATATATATATATATATATATATATATTATATGTATAATATATATATATATATATATATATATATATATATATATATATATATATATATATATATATATGTATAATATATATATATATATATATATATATATATATATATATATATATATATATATATATATATATATATATATATATATATATATATATATATATATATATTTATATATATACCCGCTCATCACACGGGGTCGGCCCATTCCATCTCTCCGTCGTGGAGGGCCTAGCTCATTGATCAGCTGTCGCGCGCGGATCAGAACGAGTGTTTTTGATGAAAACGCAATACAACGACAATTCAACTCGGATATCGTTTCAAGGATTCTTTTATGTGATTAATCTACCAAATTCGAAATGGAGGGGGAGTTGGTTTGGTTTCTGATCGGATAAATAAAGAAAATGCAATTAAGCGGTTAAAATAAGTGATTATCAAAATAAGTCAATCTACTGTTTTCGGTTCCGGCTTATCACGGGTTTCTACCTTACCAATTTCCTAAGCGATTTCGATCTCTATTCGATTCCTATGTCAATTAACAAGCGCAAAAGACATAAACTAGATTACCAATCCTATATTCCAAATTAAGCAAACGGATTAAGTTTTCGTGAATTAAGCAAACACGAATTATAAACGTGAATTAACGACAAAGCGACATAACGGCAAATAAAAGCTAAGGATGCAATCATACGAACTTAATCAAAACAATTTTATAAAATAACAGACTAAGCAAAAGCAATTCATAGAATAGTCTTGAAAGAGAAACGAATTAGATTGATAAAGTAAAAACCTCAAAGCGTTGGAACGCGATTACAGCAGAATGACTCTAACGAATTAGCTCTCCATGGTTCTCTCAAAGCTCCGAATGTATTTTTCGTGAAAATGTAATTAGGTGAACGGTAACACGAGTATTTTTCCTTTAAAAAGAAAGCAAATTCGGGTCATAACCCAACTGGGTTGAAAACATAACCCAAGCCCAATACATGACCCAACACTAAAATTAAATTCTAATAGAGTAACTTCAAACGGAATTCTGGAATTTTTGGCTCCGAATCTGACTTCGACTCCAACACGAAAGTCGTAGCTCTCTCTCTTAGCTTTCCGGCGATTTTTAGAACGCCTCAAACGGATTCCAGGAACTCCAGTTATGATCGTTTCCGTGCATAAATATGCACTGATCATTCATCACGCCGGGAGCGCTTAAGCGTCTCCCCATGGACACAAAACTTAGGATCTATGACATTTTGATATTAATGATTATAGGAATACCTTGACGAATATAATGAGAAAGATTTTTAGACAATGACAACGATAATTCTTAAATACAAAAGTGTAGAGACAAGTGTTTGACACTGGTTGGCTTGTGGATTTTTCTTAACCGGTACTCGTAATGTCTTGAAAACTCTTCCTTCGAATGGGGAGAAAAAGAGATAATTTTTTTATAGCATGATATATTGAGATCATAGCCTATAAATATAATGATAATCATTTAAAATTCTCATTATTTCAAAATGGATTATCTTGACATCCACTTATATTTAAGCACATATTCAATTAAATAATTAATTATTAAATATAATTAATTATTTTATTTACTTACTCAACCGATTAAGATACTTATATATATATATATATATATATATATATATATATATATATATATATATATATATATATATATATATATATATATATATATATATATATATATATATTTATATATATACCCGCTCATCACACGGGGTCGGCCCAATCCATCTCTCCGTCGTGGAGGGCCTAGCTCATTGATCAGCTGTCGCGCGCGGATCAGAACGAGTGTTTTTGATGAAAACGTAATACAACGACAATTCAACTCGGATATCGTCTCAAGGATTCTTTTATGTGATTAATCTACCAAATTCGAAATGGAGGGGGAGTTGGTTTGGTTTCTGATCGGATAAATAAAGAAAATGCAATTAAGCGGTTAAAATAAGTGATTATCAAAATAAGTCAATCTACTGTTTTCGGTTCCGGCTTATCACGGGTTTCTACCTTACCAATTTCCTAAGCGATTTCGATCTCTATTCGATTCCTATGTCAATTAACAAGCGCAAAAGACATAAACTAGATTACCAATCCTATATTCCAAATTAAGCAAACGGATTAAGTTGTCGTGAATTAAGCAAACACGAATTATAAACGTGAATTAACGACAAAGCGACATAACGGCAAATAAAAGCTAAGGATGCAATCATACGAACTTAATCAAAACAATTCTATAAAATAACAGACTAAGCAAAAGCAATTCATAGAATAGTCTTGAAAGAGAAACGAATTAGATTGATAAAGTAAAAACCTCAAAGCGTTGGAACGCGATTACAGCAGAATGACTCTAACGAATTAGCTCTCCATGGTTCTCTCAAAGCTCCGAATGTATTTTTCGTTAAAATGTAATTAGGTGAATAGTAACACGAGTATTTTTCCTTTAAAAAGAAAGCAAATTCGGGTCATAACCCAACTGGGTCGAAAACATAACCCAAGCCCAATACATGACCCAACACTAAAATTAAATTCTAATAGAGTAACTTCAAATGGAATTCTGGAATTTTTGACTCCGAATCTGACTTCGACTCCAACACGAAAGTCGTAGCTCTCTCTCTTAGCTTTCCGGCGATTTTTAGAACGCCTCAAACGGATTCCAGGAACTCCAGTTATGATCGTTTCCGTGCAGACTGCTAAAGCTGAAAAATAAGTGCGAAAATCAAATTAAACCAAAAATAAAATAAAATATAAAAAAAAAATAAAACATAAAAATAATCAAGATAAAGTAAAGAAATGTCTAAGTAAAAATATAGTAGAAAGTGCATAAATATGCATTGATCATTCATCACGCCGGGAGCGCTTAAGCGTCTCCCCATGGACACAAACCTTAGGATCTATGACATTTTGATATTAATGATTATAGGAATACCTTGACGAATATAATGAGAAAGATCTTTAGACAATGACAACGATAATTCTTAAATACAAAAGTGTAGAGACAAGTGTTTGACACTGGTTGGCTTGTGGATTTTTCTCAAGCGGTACTCGTAATGTCTTGAAAACTCTTCGAATGGGGAGAAAAAGAGATAATTTTCTTATAGCATGATATATTTGAGATCATAGCCTATATGTAGAATGATAATCATTTAAAATTCTTATTATTTCGAAATTGATTATCTTGACATCCACTTATATTTAAGCAAATATTCAATTAAATAATTAAATATTAAATATAATTAATTATTTTATTTACTTACTCAACCGATTAAGATTCTTATATATATATATATATATATATATATATATATATATATATATATATATATATATATATATATATATATATATATATATATATATATATATATATATATATATATATATATATATATATATATATATATATATATATATATATATATATATATATATATATATATATATATATATATATATATATATATATATATATATATATATATATATATATATATATATATATATATATATATATATATATATATATATATATATATATATATATATATATATATATATATATATATATATTGCTCTGTCCCGCTCATCACACGGGGTCGGCCCAATCCATCTCTCCGTCGTGGAGGGCCTAGCTCATTGATCAGCTGTCGCGCGCGGATCAGAACGAGTGTTTTTGATGAAAACGTAATACAACGACAATTCAACTCAGATATCGTCTCAAGGATTCTTTTATGTGATAAATCTACCAAATTCGAAATGGAGGGGGAGTTGGTTTTGTTTCTGATCGGATAAATAAAGAAAATGCAATTAAGCGGTTAAAATAAGTGATTATCAAAATAAGTCAATCTACTGTTTTCGGTTCCGGCTTATCACGGGTTTCTACCTTACCAATTTCCTAAGCGATTTCGATCTCTATTCGATTCCTATGTCAATTAACAAGCGCAAAAGACATAAACTAGATTACCAATCCTATATTCCAAATTAAGCAAACGGATTAAATTTTCGTGAATTAAGCAAACACGAATTATAAACGCGAATGAACGACAAAGCAACGTAACGGCGAATAAAAGCTAAGTATGCAATCATACGAATTTAATCAAAACAATTCTATAAAATAACAGATTAAGCAAAAGCAATTCATAGAATAGTGTTGAAAGAGAAACGAATTAGATTGATAAAGTAAAAACCTCAAAGCGTTGGAACGCGATTACAGCAGAATGACTCTAAGGAATTAGCTCTCCATGGTTCTCTCAAAGCTCCGAATGTATTTTTCGTGAAAATGTAATTAGGTGAACAGTAACACGAGTATTTTTCCTTTAAAAAGAAATCAAATTCGGGTCATAACCCAACTGGGTCGAAAACATAACCCAGGCCTAATACATGGCCCAACACTAAAATTAAATTCAAATGCAGTAACTTCAAACGGAATTCTGGAATTTTTGGCTCCGAATCTGACTTTGACTCTAACACGAAAGTCGTAGCTCTCTCTCTTAGCTTTCCGACGATTTTTAGAACGCCTCAAACGGATTCCCGGAACTCCAGTTATGATCGTTTCCGTGCAGACTGCTAAAGCTGAAAAATAAGTGCGGAAATCAAATTAAACCAAAAATAAAATAAAATATAAAACAAAATAAAACATAAAAATAATCAAGATAAAGTAAAGAAATGCCTAAGTAAAAATATAGGAGAAAGTGCATAAATATGCACTGATCATTCATCACGCCGGAAGGCTTAAGCGTCTCCCCATGGACACAAACCTTATGATCTATGATATTTTGATATTAATGATTATAGGAATACCTTGACGAATATAATGAGAAAGATTTTTAGACAATGACAACGATAATTCTTAAATACAAAAGTGTAGAGACAAGTGTTTGACACTGGTTGGCTTGTGGATTTTTCTCAAGCGGTACTCGTAATGTCTTGAAAACTCTTCGAATGGGGAGAAAAAGAGATAATTTTCTTATAGCATGATATATTTGAGATCATAGCCTATATATAGAATGATAATCATTTAAAATTCTCATTATTTCGAAATCAATTATCTTGACATCCACTTATATTTAAGCACATATTCAATTAAATAATTAAATATTAAATATAATTAATTATTTTATTTACTTACTCAACCGATTAAGATTCTTATATATATATATATATATATATATATATATATATATATATATATATATATATATATATATATATATATATATATATATATATATATATATATATATATATATATATATATATATATATATATATATATATATATATATATATATATATATATATATATATATATATATATATATATATATATATATATATATATATATATATATATATATTGCTCTGTCCCGCTCATCACACGGGGTCGGCCCAATCTATCTCTCCGTCATGGAGGGCCTAGCTCATTGATCAGCTGTCGCGCGCGGATCAGAACGAGTGTTTTTGATGAAAAAGTAATACATCGACAATTCAACTTGGATATCGTCTCAAGGATTATTTTATGTGATTAATCTACCAAATTCGAAATGGAGGGGGAGTTGGTTTGGTTTCTGATCGGATAAATAAAGAAAATGCAATTAAGCGGTTAAAATAAGTGATTATCAAAATAAGTCAATCTACTGTTTTCGGTTCCGGCTTATCACGGGTTTCTACCTTACCAATTTCCTAAGCGATTTTGATCTCTATTCGATTCCTATGTCAATTAACAAGTGCAAAAGACATAAACTAGATTACCAATCCTATATTCCAAATTAAGCAAACGGATTAAGTTTTCGTGAATTAAGCAAACACGAATTATAAACGCGAATTAACGACAAAGCGACGTAACGGCGAATAAAAGCTAAGAATGCAATCATACGAATTTAATCGAAACAATTCTATAAAATAACAGATTAAGCAAAAGCAAATTATAGAATAGTGTTGAAAGAGAAACGAATTAGATTGATAAAGTAAAAACCTCAAAGCGTTGGAACGCGATTACTACAGAATGACTCTAAGGAATTAGCTCTCCATGGTTCTCTCAAAGCTCCGAATGTATTTTTCGTGAAAATGTAATTAGGTGAACAGTAACACGAGTATTTTTCCTTTAAAAAGAAAGCAAATTCGGGTCATAACCCAACTGGGTCGAAAACATAACCCAAGCCCAATACATGACCCAACACTAAAATTAAATTCTAATGCAGTAACTTCAAACGGAATTCTGGAATTTTTGGCTCCGAATCTGACTTCGACTCCAACACGAAAGTCGTAGCTCTCTCTCTTAGCTTTCCGGCGATTTTTAGAACGCCTCAAACGGATTCCCGGAACTCCAGTTATGATCGTTTCCGTGCAGACTGCTAAAGCTGAAAAATTAGTGCGGAAATCAAATTAAGCCAAAAATAAAATAAAATATAAAAACAAAATAAAACATAAAAATAATCAAGATAAAGTAAAGAAATGCCTAAGTAAAAATATAGGAGAAAGTGCATAAATATGCACTGATCACTCATCACGCTGGGAGCGCTTAAGCGTCTCCCCATGGACACAAACCTTAGGATCTATGACATTTTGATATTAATGATTATAGGAATACCTTGACGAATATAATGAGAAAGATTTTTAGACAATGACAACGATAATTCTAAAATACAAAAGTGTAGAGACAAGTGTTTGACACTGGTTGGCTTGTGGATTTTTCTCAACCGGTACTCGTAATGTCTTGAAAAATCGAATGGGGAGAAAAAGAGATAATTTTCTTATAGCATGATATATTTGAGATCATAGCTTATATATAGAATGATAATCATTTAAAATTCTCATTATTTCAAAATGGATTATCTTGACATCCACTTATATTTAAGCACATATTCAATTAAATAATTAATTATTAAATATAATTAATTATTTTATTTACTTACTCAACCGATTAAGATTCTTATATATATATATATATATATATATATATATATATATATATATATATATATATATATATATATATATATATATATATATATATATATATATATATATATATATATATATATATATATATATATATATATATATATATATATATATATATATATATATATATATATATATATATATATATATATATATATATATATATATATATATATATAATATATATATATATATATATATATATATATATATATATATATATATATATATATATATATATATATATATATATATATATATATACCCCAAATTTTAATACCCCAAATTGTAATACCCTAAATTTTACCCTTTCTTTTTTATTTTTATTTTAAATTCTTATTAACTTAATAAATTAACCTTTTTTTTTAATCTTGTTTTTTTAACTAATAATAATTTAATTAAATTTTTTTTATAACTTTACTAACGTTTTTTATTAACTTTTTTTTTCTATTTAGTTTATTTATTTAAATCATTTTAAGCTCTTCTTACTAACTTTTAGGATTTAGATTAAAATTTAACTTTTTTTCTCTTTTCTTTAAGAGTAAATTTTTTTATAACCTTTTTTAAATTAATTTCTAACACATTTTTTAATCAAATTCTAATACCTTTTTTAAAATAAAAATCTAACTTCTTTTTAAAATTAAATCTTTTTTCTAACTTTTTTTTATCTTTTTTCTAACTCCTCTTTAAAGTTAAATCTTTTTCTATCTTTTTTAAAGCTAAATCTCTTTTTCTAACTTTTTTTAAAGCTAAATCTTTTTTCTAACTTTTTTAAAGCTAAATCTTTTTTCTAACTTTTATAAAGTTAAATCTTTTTTTCTAACTTTTTTAAGAAAATTAAATCTTTTTTTTCTCTCTAACTTCTTTTTAAAATTAAATCTTTTTTTTCTCTAACTTCTTTTTAAAATTAAATCTTTTTTTCTAACTATTTTAAAAATTAAATCTAACCTTTTTTTTTTAAAAATTAAATCTATCCTTTTTTTAAAAAAAATTAAATCTAAATCTTTTTTGACACCATCCTTTTTCAAATTAAAATTCTAAATTCCTTTTAAAATTAAATTCTAATGCCATTTTATTTTCTTTTTTAAAATTAAGATCTAAATTCCTTTTAAAATTAAATTCTAACAGTTTTTAAAATAATTCTAACATTTTTTAAATCAACATTCAAATATATTTTTTTTATTTTAAAATTCTAACTCATTTTTTTTTAAACTTAAAACTCTAATTTTTATTTAACTTGAAACTCTTATTTTCTTTGCTAACATTTTTAAATTTAAATCCCAACACTTTTTTTTATCAAATCCAATCACAATAAATCACAGATGGAGCAAAATCAAATCAATCAGATCATATCATCATCATGAGAAAATCAGATCTAAATATCAACATCACCATCATTGAATCAAATCTGAAATCATCATAAAAATTCAAATCAAATCAGAGATTGAAAAAGATTGAGATATTCAAATCAAATCTGAGATTGAAAAAGATTTAAAAAAATCAAGTATAAAAGGACCCTCAGGAGCAACAAAACAGGAGATCGACAAACATCAAAAACTCTTACAGTCTTCATCAAAAGTAACTAACTCTTCTTTTTTTTTAATTTCTAATCTTTTTTATATCTTTTTTTCAAAATTTCTACCATTTTTTCTTAATTAAAATTCTAACATTCTAACTCTTTTTAAATTAAAACTCTAACTGTTCTTAGTTAATATTTCTTTTTTTTTTAATATAAAAATTCACAACTTTTATGTTAAAATTTCAAGAAACTTTTTTTTAAAATTCAAAGTTCTAACTCACTTTTTAACTTTTAATGCTAACTCTTTTTTTATTAAAATTCTAACCTTTTCTCTTTTTATTTTCAAACTTTTATTTTTAATTTCTAACCTTTTTTTTAAAAACCAAATTTCGAAGTTCTAATTTTTTTGCTAACTTTTAATTCTAACTTTTAATCTATTTTCTTTTTCTTAATCACATTAAAAACTCTAACTTTTCTAAATTTCACCCAAAAAAAAACCTAATTTCATTCTAACTCTTTTCTAATTACCTAAATCCTCACCGTCTCAAAACATTCATCACTTAACTTCTAATTATCGTCAACTCCAATTTTCATCCTTCATTCCTAACAGTATTATTGATTATCCATGAACCTGTTCACTAATATTTATTTATTTATTTTTGTATTTATTTTTATATTTGTACATAATCTGACATCATCGTTGCTATTTCATATTCCATTATCACTTGTATATTATCACTATCTTCATTGCGTATCAATTTTCATTGTTTATTAATTTTTCGCTACCATCCTCCTTTTTAAGATCCAAATTTCTAATTTTCTTCTTGTTTCGTTAAAATTATAATTTTCTACTTAAATTCCTAACATTCCTGTCTAATTTTTTGTCTAACCCCGTATAATAACAGTCTCTGTTTGTTTTGGTTTTTTTGCAGCTGACTAAGTTCAATTGATTTTATTTTCAGTTTAAATATTCAATTATCATATTTGTAACTGCTTATGGGGTGTAATTTTGCGAGACAATTGTCGCATTTATCTTTCCGCACTTTATGTTCTGCCATTGTATGTTTATCGCGTCTTTACCAATAATTTCACTCCTCCGAAGGAATTAGGTCTAGCCGTGTCAATAGTCCTCAACTTCAAACCCTTACAACCTCACAAACCCTAATTTTCACAAATGCCTAGCCGCAGGCAAAGTTACCATTTTACCCCTAGCACTAGGTCAAAGAGCCGCCGTGCTCATTTTAGGGTTTCCCGCCGTGGAATCCCTAACCTAACCTAATTTAACCCTAATTACAACTTAACAATTCAACGTAGAGATTTGGAGTTTCTACACTCCACGTAAGCATGTCCTTAAGACATGTTTATTCCCCGTGAGACCTTGACCATAGTCAAGAAGTCTCTAACCTCCCTTTTGAGGGGAACTACGATTACTCTGATTCCACTCCCGTAAGGATACGTAGGCACAAGATGCGATGTCTTGCCGAGTAAACTTAGAACTAACCCCTTAGGTATCTTTTCTCTCTTTTAATCCTTTGTACATATACCTTAAGCAAATAAATAAAGCAAAATAGTAAGCATTTGAACAAAAGGTTCCTGTAGAGTACTACAGAAGTTTAGGGTGCTGATACCTTCCCTAAATTTAACCAACCCCCGAACCCTATATCTTTCCCCGCGTTGTGTTTACAACGCAAAATATTTCGGTTTTCCCTTTTTGACCTTTTCCTTCGGATAAATCAAAGAGCGGTTGTGAATTGAATTGCGATTCAAACTCATTAATAGTTTGTGATCCTATTTCCACCGCAACAGAAAATGGCGACTTCACTGGGGAAAACTTAACTTTTGAGGGTTATCCCTAATTTGTTCATATTTATTACTATTTGTTTTACTATTCATTTGCATGTATATATTGTACTTTGATTTTGGGACCGTTCCTTGTGTTGGGAGATAAGTCCTACGCCCGGACTAGTGACATTATTATAGGATGGGGATATATTCGATAAGGCTTATAGGGAGTTGAATCCCGACCAAGCTGATTCGAGAATCACCGCTTAGTTGAGACCTTTTCGAAAATGGTTCGGTTGAACGAGTAATCGTGAAAACTTTTTCCATGGTCGATTGGAGTCTGTGATACTGGGGACCGTAGTACCTTTACACCACCTCGGCCTTATTTAGGACGTAGTGCGGGAATTATGTGGGAGTAGTCCTACAATGGTTGCTACGCGATACTACATTCAAAACAGGTTCTCTTGAGAATATTATTAACTCCCGAGTCAGTCGGAAAGTTGATAATATCCGAAAGATGGGCTGATGACTTTGGGCACTTTTTTAGAACCTTGTTCTGCAGGTGCGACTAACCTATAGTACACTCCTTTTTGGGATGGGTAGACCTTAACTCCGCTCACGATCCTTTAACCTAGGACTTTGTGTGTTTTGATGCATTGCATCCATAAGGCATCATATTGCATTAAGACTTCATGGAATTCAAACTCTATTTATGAACATTGCAGGGTACCATGGATCACTCTAGGAGGCATACTTTGAAATTTACTTTTAAGGGTTTTAATTTGGAAGTCCTAGAGAAGCTAAGGGGTTTGGTTCAAGATCAAGAAAAGTTCCAAAACAGATATGGAAGGCTATTGTCTTTGTTGAAGATTCAAGTAAACGAAGGACTTCTTGCGACTTTGCTACAGTTTTATGATCCAGATTATCACTGCTTCACCTTTCCAGATTATCAGCTTTTACCTACCTTAGAAGAGTACTCTCAGTTGGTGGGATTACCTATCTTGGATAAGTCTCCATTCCCTTTCTTGGAGGAAGACCCTAAAGAACGAGATATTGCTAAAGCCATTTGTCTAAGGATATCCGATGTCAAAAACAATATGATCACCAAAGGGGGGACCTCCGGTTTTCTCAGGGACTTCCTAATTAAGAAGGACCAATTTTATGCCGATCATAAAGACATGTTTGCCTTTGAAACAATATTTGCTTTGCTTATTTATGGGTTGCTGCTTTTTCCTAGTTTTGAGGGGTTTGTGGACCTTAATGCAATTAAGACCTTCATGAGGAGAAATCCAGTTCCAACGCTATTGGGTAATACTTATCATTCAGTACATCTCCGAAACTTTCATGGTGGAGGAATGATTACATGTTGTGTGCCATTACAATACAAGTGGTTTATTTCTCACTTACCCAAGTTCGGTCCGTTCTGGAGACCTAATCAAGAACGTTGGTCGCAAAAAGTTATGGCTTTAACTCACTCTGATATTGATTGGTATAATCGCATGTACGATGGGATATCGATCATTGATAGTTGTGGAAACTTCAACAATGTGCCTTTGCTCAGTTTCAATGGAGGAATTAGCTACAATCCAGTCTTAGCTCGCCGACAGTTGGGATACCCCTTGAAGGAACCGCCTAAAGGTATTCATGCAGAGAAAATCTTTTTCAAAGACGACAAAAAGCTTCAAGATCAGATTCTATCTTCTTGGAATCATCTGCATAGGAAAGACAAAGAAAGTTTGGGAAGACCTAATTGTGTGTCCATGGAACCATACCTTCAATGGGTCCGAGGAAGAGCTATTGAGTTGAAGATGCCCTACTCTCGCCATGATCCTGTACCTCAAAGAGAGGAACCTGTCCAGTATTTCATGACCGAAGCTGAGACTTTGAAGATCGCTTTGAAGAGATCACAACGCGAAACAGAATCATGGAAGAACAAATACCATGTGATGGTCAGCGAGTACGAAGAACTTCAAAAGCAGATTCAGTCGAAGAATGATGAGATACAATCCTACATGAAGAGAAGGCTCTACGAATATTTATTTTCCTCCGGATCTCCGTCTGCTCACTGAAGTTGTGGAAGATGCTTCTCTAGGATTTTCTAGGCTTTTATTTAGCTATTTTGGTTGCAAGGATATTATTTGTAATTTGTCCTTGGTATTCCGCAATATTCGTAAATATTCGAATTCCATGAAATCTTCATTTGCATTCACATTTTAGCATCATACTTTTGCATTGCATGTGTCCCCCGGTTTCTCATACGCGGTTTTCTCACCTTCCAGTTTTGTCACCCTAAGTTCTCTGCATCAATACGACCCTTCAAAAGAATGGAAGATCAAAACCAAGAGATCAACCGTGTCAGCCATGAACTCGAAGATCTTCGAGGAAGTGTAGGGCAGATTTTGGAGATGTTACGAGCTCTTAGTGTGAAGGTGGACGCTCAGTCTACTGTTGTTTCTGAGACTATTAGTACCGCTATGGAATCTCAACCAGCTGTTACTGTCGAGAACGTACCTCCTCACGGTCTTCAATCCGGTTTGGTGCCTCCTAGTTCTCAACCAGTTCGACGAGCTACCCCTCCAAAGTGCAAAACTCCTAACTCCGACCATGGTAAAGGACCTGCACGTTCGAGGAACCGCAAAATGGCTACTCCTCAACCTTGGCAACATCAGCAGAGTTATGTTCAAGGTTATCTGTTTCCATATGTCCAACAACCCTATGTAGCTACTGTTGCACCTCCTTTCGATCAGCAGTTTCCTACATACCAGCCTGTGCAATCAGCTCCGGTATATCAAGCACCGATTTATCAACAACCTTCCGGTTATCCGCCCATGCAAGTTCCTGTCAACAGTCAACGAGTGCCCAACGCTCCTGTTCTCCAACAATCACAGAATCAGGTTCCTTATCCCCGTAAGAGGCAGTACAAGCCTTGTCCTCCAATTCCGATAACTTTCACTGAGTTATACCCCCATTTGGTACAACAAGGTCTGATTACACCCGTGCTTTGGGTCCTCCGCCTAATCCGTTACCTGCAGGTTACAACGCTGCCGCTCATTGTTTATTTCATAAGGGTGCGCCCGGCCATGATCTAGAGAATTGCTACGCTCTTAAGAATTTTGTCAGAAATTTGCTAGAAACGAAGAAGTTGTCTTTTGGCGATGCTCAGCCGAAGATCGAGACTCCTCTCGGGGTTCCCCGCTTGTCAAGCTTAAATTCTGCAAAGTATGTTGTCCCCTCAGCAAATCAGTCGAATCCAGGGCCTAGCTCGCTTCATTTCAGTAACCCTCAAGATGATATGACCGGGATCAACAAAGAATCTGGGAAAGTTATTTTGAAGCAACGACTGAAAACTGTTGAAGATGTGACCAGCATAACTGGGGCAAGCCATGACGACTCGCAGTGATCATAAACCAGACGTCCTTTCCATTGAGGCTCTGCCAAAGGAAACTGTTACTCTTGAATGCAAGATTTCATAAACATTTAGAAGGATTTTTCCGACAGTTCATTTGTTTATTTATACGTATTTCTCTTTGATTGAGCATATTTAGTATGCACGAACTTGTTTATCTTTGATTAATTAATGCAACGCATATGTTTGTCTTGAATAAATCCATTCGTTTCACTCATTCAAAAAACGTTTTCATAAATCATAATGCTAACTTTACCCGATCTCTTGTTCTGATGGAGAATTGGGGGGAGGATGACGAACCCAAAACGTCAGATTTCTTGTCGTATGCTTTCAATTAAAACCTGCTAATGATGTAAGGCATTGTTTCAAATCCCAAACACTGGAGATATAAGGATGGTAATCCCTAGTCAACCCCTTTGAGCCTTGAAGTAGGAGTTTTCTTTCTTTTTTAAGAACTTTCCTCCTAACCTGGGGCAGGGTAGGTTTCAGTTAAACCGATCGAGCGCTTAGACTCTCAAAAAGGAAGAGCAAACCTTCAGCCTCTTAAGAAGTCCAATACAATGACTATCCCTCGGTTACCTAAGGAGTGGGGCAGTCACGAGCCTTTCAAAAGATTTACACGACTCGTGCATAAAAGAATATTCAAAAAATAAGAGCCCGCTAAGTCAAAATCTATGAAGGAAACTTAAGCAAAATTGGGGCATCCCGCTGGACTCTAAAGGCAAATCAAAAGATGTTGTCCAGGCAAAAGTTAGGGAATAAGAACAACAAACCAGTAGTTTTTTTAGAATCCCTATAAAGAACAAAGTCGTGTGATCGAATTGCCATTAGAAATAGGTGAGTGACTGCCATGGCCAAAGCCTTGATAAGTTCTCGACCATAGCAAATCCGCTTGAGATATGAGCGTTCGTATCCGATTAACTGAATTAGGATTGGAGAACATCACGAAGAAGGGGTGGGTACAAATATAACTTTGAGCCTATATCTTTTGTTTCTTAAACCGTGAACCGAGCCACGATACAACCTTTAAAAGACCTAATTGAAGTAGGACTTCGGTTGAAAGCATACTCGACAAGATCACGTTTCCTGACTCCTACGAGCTATGCTCAGAAAAAATTCATGTTGGCATTATAATTAAAACTTATATCCTGACTAGTGATTTCGGTCACAAGTTATTGCGATATCTTTTTTTTCAAAACAAAAATTCAAGACAAATATATGTGTGCATTGACAAGCTCAGGATAGGAATTTCAAGCATGACGACTTTGCTTGATATCTTAAAGATTTACATATGAACATAACCCTTGGAACTTGAAGATCCTGCTAAACAGGAGCAAGCAGTTTCCCAGTTCGCTTACCAGCGCGAGTCTGACGTTCTTAAGAGCTATTTCTCGAAGATTTCGTCGTGACACGATTAATTTGTGCCAGTTACGTCGAAACCTGATGAATCTCAAAGAGTTTGAAAATAGTGGGGCAACCAGACTCCGTGTTCTCTATAAAATCCTCTTGAGATGACCATACCTCACAACACAAATATCCTGGGGCACCGTGTTTTTTAAAAGAAACAAATGGCGACTACTATAAGGTCTTTCAAGATCAAAACCATGTGGTTTCACAACTTTTCTTCATGCACCCGATGGATTTTACTCACGGCGGCCTTCATTCCCCAGTAAATCTCAGTGTTGCAACAGGCTCCTAAACTATTGCCTCATCACAGTCCCCAGCGAGACTATAAGCTGACAACTTTTTCTTGGGTAACTCGAAAGTGTCCCTCAGGTTTTCTTCTCCCCATGTGAAGACGTGATACTGTGCACCCAAGCAGATTACCTTCTCCCCAGAGAATTCAGAACTTTAAAACCAGACTTGGTTCTACCATTGATCTTTCTTACTCATGATTGACGTATTGGTTGCAGAGAATGCAGGGTATCTCCGTCGAGATGTTTATTTCATCTCTCGTCCCGTCTCCAGTCTGTTCGTCAGCATACGCAGGGGCATAAGCATCACATGCCTACTTCATATATTCATTTCGCATACTCATTACATATTCATTTCACATACTCATTACATATTCATTTCACATACTCATTACATATTCATTTCATAACATCCTGCATATTTAACTACATAGACATTAACATACATTCACATTAACATACGCAGTAACATATGCATTAGCGTTCACAGGTTCATTGTGTTTCACCATCATTGGTTGTTACCGCCGAGTAACTGGGTTCGACCATTCTCTCCAAATAGATTGTCAGCCCTAAGCATAAAATACATATGTGTTTCCAGTTTCCCCACAGAGCTCGATCCTCGTGGATGACGGTTATTTCAGCTATCTTTCCTCGCCAGGATAAGATATTTACCCTTCGAGTTCATTCCCTCGATGGATTCTTGATTGCCATTTTTCTTTCTAGCTCGATCCTAGATTGAATCTCAGTGTTGTCGGTCGTCAAGCCCAACCAGACGTGCATTTATTTTGCACCATCTAAAAAAATTTTCACCTTACCTTGGCAGATATGCGACTGTTCTCGCCTGAGAAGCTTATCACTATACCCGGATGTGCATTTATTTTGCACTATCTTTCAAGAGAATCAATCACAATCCTTTACAGGTACACGCCAGTTCACGCCTATCAGCATCGGTATGCAACTGTTCTCGCCTAAGAAGCCTATCGATATGACAATCTTACATCCTACAGCATCGGTATGCAACTGTTCTCGCCTGAGAAGCCTATCGATATAACAATCCTACATCTTACAGCATCGGTATGCGACTGTTCTAACCTGAGAAGCCTATCATCGATCAGCAACAGTTCTCGCCAAGAGAAGCTTATCACAACATTTTACAATCTATCAGCAACAGTTCTCACAAGAGAAGCTTATCACAATCGATCAGCAACAGTTCTCGGTTAAGAAGCTTATCGTAACATTCTTCAGTAACGGTATGCAACAGTTCTCCGCCGAGGAGCTTATCATCATCTGTTATCACCTCTACAAGCAGTTCTTACATGAGAAGCTTATTATTGCCACTCTTGCAAATAAGCGACATTTCTCGCCTGAGAAGATGATCCTATCTTCGTTATGACTCGCAGCAAATGGCCATCTCCATCGAGCAGTTGGGCTTCCATTTTCCTTGTCGTCTTGAAGTATGGGGAGGTTTGAACCGAATCATATTCTGGAGAGCACAGATCTTGAAGTATGAAGAAGTTCATTTACCCTTTAGTAAAAGAAGGAGCAGAATCATATTCAGGAGAGCACAGATCTTGAAGTATGAAGAAGTTCATTTACCCTTTAGTAAAAGAAGGAGCAGAATCATATTCAGGAGAGCACAGATCTTGAAGTATGAGGAAGTTCAGTTTACCCTTTAGCAAAAGAAGAAGCGGAATCATACCCGACGCGCTGTCCTCGGAAGTATGAAGAAGTTTATTTTATCCTTTAGTAAAAGAAGAATCTGAAACGTATTCCAGGCACCGACCTTAAATACGAGAAGATTTGTATATCAGATAAGCAGCAACCTCTTTATTTGAGTGCTTATCCGTTTTGGCATGTAAGTCCCTTCCAACGATAAGTGACAGTTCTCCCTCGAGAAGCTTATCAGGGCATTTCCCATTAAGTCCATTTATTTTGGCATTCAGCCGGTTTTTACCCTGTATTTTCTATGGATTTCTGAAAAGTCCATTCGATCCCATCACGAAGGATAGTTTATAGAAGCTTGGATGTTATTCTTTGCTCAATGCTCCAGCATTCTGTAATCAATCTGGCAGTCGTGTAGATCCAGTTTTATTGTTAGATATTCCCAAGTGGAGGCGGTCTCATAGGCGCCATCTCCATTTAGGATCATGTTCTAACCACTTTAAGTCCATTTATTTTGGCATACAGCCGGTTCTTTTCACCCTGTATATTTGCTACGGATTCCCGAAAAGTCCGTTTGATCCTGTCACGAGGGATAGTTTACAGAAGCTTGGATGTTATTCTTTGCTCAATGCTCCAGTATTCTGTGATCGATCTTGCAGTCGTACATGATCCAGTTTTACTTTTAGATTCCCCAGTGGAGGCCGTCTCATAGGTACCATCTCCATTTGAGAATCTCGTTCCTTTTCTAAAAATGACAATTGGTCGTGTTCGCACCAGTTGACCATCATTTTAGAATTCCCCAGTGTTGTATTGTGTCCCAGTGCGTCGTTTTCCCCAGTGTGTTCTTCTCGTAGCGTCTGTCCCTGTGTCGTCGTATTCGTCAGCATTTTCGCAATTCATCATTCCAGCATACGCATCATATCATTGTCTGCATTAGTCTGTTCTCGTTTTGTCTATAGCATTGCATATCGCCACATATAAGGGCAAAATTTTCGGTTATCTATATTTAAATCCCTCCACCATGATTCCTCGAGTCTCCGCCACTCAAATCATCCGGTGTAGCTATTTAAATAGGGGCAACTGTAATACCCCAAATTTTACCCTTTCTTTTTTATTTTTATTTTAAATTCTTATTAACTTAATAAATTAACCTTTTTTTTAATCTTGTTTTTTTAACTAATAATAATTTAATTAAATTTTTTTTATAACTTTACTAACGTTTTTTATTAACTTTTTTTTCTATTTAGTTTATTTATTTAAATCATTTTAAGCTCTTCTTACTAACTTTTAGGATTTAGATTAAAATTTAACTTTTTTTTTCTTTTCTTTAAGAGTAAATTTTTTTATAACCTTTTTTAAATTAATTTCTAACACATTTTTTAATCAAATTCTAATACCTTTTTTAAAATAAAAATCTAACTTCTTTTTAAAATTAAATCTTTTTTCTAACTTTTTTTATCTTTTTTCTAACTCCTCTTTAAAGTTAAATCTTTTTCTATCTTTTTTAAAGCTAAATCTCTTTTTCTAACTTTTTTTAAAGCTAAATCTTTTTTCTAACTTTTTTAAAGCTAAATATTTTTTCTAACTTTTATAAAGTTAAATCTTTTTTTCTAACTTTTTTAAGAAAATTAAATCTTTTTTTTCTCTCTAACTTCTTTTTAAAATTAAATCTTTTTTTTTCTCTAACTTCTTTTTAAAATTAAATCTTTTTTTCTAACTATTTTAAAAATTAAATCTAACCTTTTTTTTTTAAAAATTAAATCTATCCTTTTTTTTTAAAATTAAATCTAAATCTTTTTTGACACCATCCTTTTTCAAATTAAAATTCTAAATTCCTTTTAAAATTAAATTCTAATGCCATTTTATTTTCTTTTTTAAAATTAAGATCTAAATTCCTTTTAAAATTAAATTCTAATGCCATTTTATTTTCTTTTTTAAAATTAAGATCTAAATTCCTTTTAAAATTAAATTCTAACAGTTTTTAAAATAATTCTAACATTTTTTAAATCAACATTCAAATATATTTTTTTTATTTTAAAATTCTAACTCATTTTTTTTTAAACTTAAAACTCTAATTTTTATTTAACTTGAAACTCTTATTTTCTTTGCTAACATTTTTAAATTTAAATCCTAACACTTTTTTTTTATCAAATCCAATCACAATAAATCACAGATGGAGCAAAATCAAATCAATAAGATCATATCATCATCATGAGAAAATCAGATCTAAATATCAACATCACCATCATTGAATCAAATCTGAAATCATCATAAAAATTCAAATCAAATCAGAGATTGAAAAAGATTGAGATATTCAAATCAAATCTGAGATTGAAAAAGATTTAAAAAAATCAAGTATAAAAGGACCCTCAGGAGCAACAAAACAGGAGATCGACAAACATCAAAAACTCTTACAGTCTTCATCAAAAGTAACTAACTCTTCTTTTTTTTTAATTTCTAATCTTGTTTATATCTTTTTTTCAAAATTTCTACCATTTTTTCTTAATTAAAATTCTAACATTCTAACTCTTTTTAAATTAAAACTCTAACTGTTCTTAGTTAATATTTCTTTTTTTTTTTAATATAAAAATTCATAACTTTTATGTTAAAATTTCAAGAAACTTTTTTTTAAAATTCAAAGTTCTAACTCACTTTTTAACTTTTAATGCTAACTCTTTTTTAATTAAAATTCTAACCTTTTCTCTTTTTATTTTCAAACTTTTATTTTTATTTTCTAACCTTTTTTTAAAAACCAAATTTCGAAGTTCTAATTTTTTTGCTAACTTTTAATTCTAACTTTTAATCTATTTTCTTTTTCTTAATCACATTAAAAACTCTAACTTTTCTAAATTTCACCCAAAAAAACCTAATTTCATTCTAACTCTTTTCTAATTACCTAAATCCTCACCGTCTCAAAACATTCATCACTTAACTTCTAATTATCGTCAACTCCAATTTTCATCCTTCATTCCTAACAGTATTATTGATTATCCATGAACCTGTTCACTAATATTTATTTATTTATTTTTGTATTTATTTTTATATTTGTACATAATCTGACATCATCATTGCTATTTCATATTCCATTATCACTTGTATATTATCACTATCTTCATTGCGTATCAATTTTCATTGTTTATTAATTTTTCGCTACCATCCTCCTTTTTAAGATCCAAATTTCTAATTTTCTTCTTGTTTCGTTAAAATTATAATTTTCTACTTAAATTCCTAACATTCCTGTCTAATTTTTTGTCTAACCCCGTATAATAACAATCTCTGTTTGTTTTGGTTTTTTTGCAGCTGACTAAGTTCAATTGATTTTATTTTCAGTTTAAATATTCAATTATCATATTTGTAACTGCTTATGGGGTGTAATTTTGCGAGACAATTGTCGCATTTATCTTTCCGCACTTTATGTTCTGCCATTGTATGTTTATCGCGTCTTTACCAATAATTTCACTCCTCCGAAGGAATTAGGTCTAGCCGTGTCAATAGTCCTCAACTTCAAACCCTTACAACCTCACAAACCCTAATTTTCACAAATGCCTAGCCGCAGGCAAAGTTACCATTTTACCCCTAGCACTAGGTCAAAGAGCCGCCGTGCTCATTTTAGGGTTTCCCGCCGTGGAATCCCTAACCTAACATAATTTAACCCTAATTACAACTTAACAATTCAACGTAGAGATTTGGAGTTTCTACACTCCACGTAAGCATGTCCTTAAGACATGTTTATTCCCCGTGAGACCTTGACCATAGTCAAGAAGTCTCTAACCTCCCTTTTGAGGGGAACTACGATTACTCTGATTCCACTCCCGTAAGGATACGTAGGCACAAGATGCGATGTCTTGCCGAGTAAATTTAGAACTAACCCCTTAGGTCTCTTTTCTCTCTTTTAATCCTTTGTACATATACCTTAAGCAAATAAATAAAGCAAAATAGTAAGCATTTGAACAAAAGGTTCCTGTAGAGTACTACAGAAGTTTAGGGTGCTGATACCTTCCCTAAATTTAACCAACCCCCGAACCCTAGATCTTTCCCCGCGTTGTGTTTACAACGCAAAATATTTCGGTTTTCCCTTTTTGACCTTTTCCTTCGGATAAATCAAAGAGCGGTTGTGAATTGAATTGTGATTCAAACTCATTAATAGTTTGTGATCCTATTTCCACCGCAACATATATATATATATATATATATATATATATATATATATATATATATATATATATATATATATATATATATATATATATATATATATATATATATATATATATATATATATATATATATATATATATATATATATATATATATATATATATATATATATATATATATATATATATATATATATATATATATATATATATATATATATATATATATATATATATATATATATATATATATATATATATATATATATTGCTCTGTCTCGCTCATCACACGGGGTCGGCCCAATCCATCTCTCCGTCGTGGAGGGGCCTAGCTAATTGATCAGCTGTCGCGCGCGGATCAGAACGAGTGTTTTTGATGAAAACGTAATACAGCGACAATTCAACTTGGATATCGTCTCAAGGATTCTTTTATGTGATTAATCTACCAAATTCGAAATGGAGGGGGAGTTGGTTTGGTTTCTGATTGGATAAATATAGAAAATGCAATTAAGCGGTTAAAATAAGTGATTATCAAAATAAGTCAATCTACT
>CAWUDS030002147.1:5000-100347 GCA_963859935.3 Lathyrus sativus
ACCCTAAACCCTAAACCCTAAACCCTAAACCCTAAACCCTAAACCCTAAACCCTAAACCCTAAACCCTAAACCCTAAACCCTAAACCCTAAACCCTAAACCCTAAACCCTAAACCCTAAACCCTAAACCCTAAACCCTAAACCCTAAACCCTAAACCCTAAACCCTAAACCCTAAACCCTAAACCCTAAACCCTAAACCCTAAACCCTAAACCCTAAACCCTAAACCCTAAACCCTAAACCCTAAACCCTAAACCCTAAACCCTAAACCCTAAACCCTAAACCCTAAACCCTAAACCCTAAACCCTAAACCCTAAACCCTAAACCCTAAACCCTAAACCCTAAACCCTAAACCCTAAACCCTAAACCCTAAACCCTAAACCCTAAACCCTAAACCCTAAACCCTAAACCCTAAACCCTAAACCCTAAACCCTAAACCCTAAACCCTAAACCCTAAACCCTAAACCCTAAACCCTAAACCCTAAACCCTAAACCCTAAACCCTAAACCCTAAACCCTAAACCCTAAACCCTAAACCCTAAACCCTAAACCCTAAACCCTAAACCCTAAACCCTAAACCCTAAACCCTAAACCCTAAACCCTAAACCCTAAACCCTAAACCCTAAACCCTAAACCCTAAACCCTAAACCCTAAACCCTAAACCCTAAACCCTAAACCCTAAACCCTAAACCCTAAACCCTAAACCCTAAACCCTAAACCCTAAACCCTAAACCCTAAACCCTAAACCCTAAACCCTAAACCCTAAACCCTAAACCCTAAACCCTAAACCCTGAACCGAGATAAAATGTCGAGGAGGCCTCGTCAGATTGTCGAAACTCCTCGACATATTATTGGGTTTGTTTGTTTTATATAATAATGTTATATGATTATTTTAATTAATTGAAAATGATATGCATTTTGTTTTTTTTTATGTTTGAAATATTGTACTAACTCTATTTCTTTTGGGCTTTGATATGAATTTTGATCCAATTATATTATGTTGGTGTTTGGATTTGGGTGCCTTCTTATTTGCTACAACGTTATAAATAAGTTTGTATTAATGATGTTTGCATCGTTTCATTGCGTTTAAGGTCAGATTTGTATCCATGGATTCGACATTTCTATATTGTTATGTCTCCAATTTGCACATTAATTGGATATTTTGTCGCGTTGTAACTCTTGTGACGCTTCGAACGTAAATAAAAACCTCGACTCATGTCGAATATTTTCTTTAAATAAAATTAAAACACTTATGAACTATGAAACATTTTTTCAATAAAAGATGAAAAGAGAGTTGGACTGGTATCTTCGAGTTCTCTCTTCGATTGTTTACGTGTGAGGAGTCTTCTTTACACCTGAATAATCGTCATCTCTAAGAGATTTATAATATGCTTCATATCAAACTATTTTCATAACAAATCAAATTAAACCTGATTTTCTCAAATCAATTAAAGGTGAAAAGGGAGTTGGAATGGAGTCTTCGATTCCTCTTCTCAATTGTTTGGGCCCGAGGAGCCTTTCTTAAGCTCGAACAATTGCATTCTAAAATGATAAACGAAATTAAATCTTTTTTTCCAACACTTAGATGAAAAAGAGAGAGAGTCAAGCCTTTGACTCACTCTCCCGATTACTTGGAGCCCGAGAAGCCTTTCTTAAGCCTCGAGTAATCGTTATTCGTAAGCCATGCTAATTATCTTAAAAATAGTTCATAATATAAGATGAAAAAAGAATGAGTCGAGCCTTTGACTCATTCTTGATTACTTGGGCCCGAGGAGCCTTTCTTAAGCCTCAAGTAATCCTCATCCGATTAAAATACATAAACTATCTTCCATCATTCAGTGCTTTTCCTATGCAATCTCCTTTTAGGTTGAAAAAGAGATAGAATCAAGCCTTTGACTTACTTTCCCGATTACTCAGGCCCGAGGAGCCTTTCTTAAGTTTCGAGTAATCGTCATCTAATTAACTTACTCGAACCATATCCAATTCCTTCACCATTAAGGGTGAAAAAAAGAGAGAGTCAAGTCTTTGACTCACTTTCCCGATTACTTAGGCCCGAGAAGCCTTTCTTAAGCTTCGAGTAATCGTCGTCCGATTAACCTACTCGAACCATATTCAACTCTTTCATAATTAAGATGGAGAAGAGAGCGGGTCAAGTCTTTGGCTCACTCTTCCGATTACTTGGGCCCGAGAAGCCTTTCTTAAGCTTCGAGTAATCGTCATCCGATCAGCTTACTCAAACTGCATCCTATCGCAATTTAGGTTGAAAAAGAGAGGGAGTCAAGTCTTTGACTCACTTTCTCGATTACTTGGACCCGGGAAACCTTTCTTAAGCTTCACGTAATCGTCACCTATAGTTAAATATCTAATACGTCAAACCTCGTTTCCTCACCCCCGTGCGACCAAAACCTTAAAACATATTCAAATTTATCCTCTTTTCCAAACCCAAATACTAAACATCAACATATTAATTCAACTTTCCACCGTCGTGCGAACATTCAAACCTTTTTCATAAACGTGAGATATGGTGTCCTGAGAACGACGCAAAATATTGCCTTGTCCATAACCTATTTCATTCGATATAAGTGGCGTGTTTCCCATGAATGTTGATATATGGAAATCCATTCAAAGTGATGCAAGCGTCCTCTCCTCGCCCGTTTGGGTAAAGCAATATTTTCTGTCGAATACTGTTAGAACACAGATTGGTTCTTAATAATAAATCTTTGTTTTGATGATAACTGTTAGGAAATTTTATATTTAAGAATTATATACTCTAAAATTTGTTTGAGAGTTTTACTGCAGATTGAAATGAAATTAACTCTCTAAAAGCAAATTTGTATTGTATACAAGAAGTTATCCTGACTCTGAAGCGCCAGATGCATCCTACAGAAGATTCTGATTGCTGTTTACAGAAGATCCTGAGTGTAGTCTTCAGAAGCATCTGAAGCAGAAGCATCTGAAGCTGAAGCATCTGAAGCATAGAAGAATATTGTATGAAGAGTTTCTCAAAGCATAATTCTACAGTAGTTTTTGAAAGTACTAACGCTGCCAAGTACTCAAGTTCTGTGTCAAAAATGCTCTGATGATCAACACGCTGAAAGCACACATGCTGCAGAAGACTCTGATACAGCAAAGTTCTGAACATCATTAGAAGACTCTGACTCATTCAGATTCTGAAGAACTTGCTGAAAACTAAAGAAGAAATATTCAAGAATATATCCGTTGGAGTAAATCAACGTCTCTTTCCTCATTTGTGCTAGACACAATTACACAGACAAAAAGGATTTTTCTGTGTTATCTACTTCAAGGAAAGGTCACTTGATGTGAAGACAAAAAGGCTCAGACCTTTTTGGGACTCTCTTTTCAACGCTCAGCATCCTTGGATCAGCTGCCTATAAAAGGAAGACTTCACAACATTCTTCAGTTACACAATTTGCTGAAAAGAAATCATATTATTCTAAGCTCTCATTCTTTCATATTCTTCTTAGAATTTCTTGTACTTAAATTTAAGAGAAAAATCACTGTTGTGATAAAAGCTTTATAGAAGCATTAATACTCTTGTATTTGATTTACATTGATTGTAAAGGTTATTCCTTAAGAGGATTCAGTTTGAATCAGTAGCTCTTGAGAAGACTAAGAACAATTGTTCTTAGGTGTTACTATTGTAATCAGTTTGATTTAATAGTGGATTAAGTCCTTGTTGATAAAGGCAAATCACTCTAGGAAGGGTGGACTGGAGTAGTTGGTTAAACGAACCAGGATAAAAATAATTGTGTGATTATTTTTTAAGTCTTAATCTTTCATACTTATTCAACCCCCCTTCTAAGTATTATCTCACCTTCAGTTGGCATCAGAGCTCCGGTTCTGTGTGTGCTACCACTTAACAGTGTCAGTAAAGATCCAGAGAGAAATACTTTGATATATATTTATTTGTTACCATGGCTGATAATTCTATGTCCAATATTAACAATAAATATGAAGAAAGGGATAGGATCAGCACCAAACCCCCAATGTTTGATGGGGAGAAATTTGACTACTGGAAAGACAGAATTGAGAGTTTTTTCCTAGGATATGATGCTGATCTATGGGATCTAGTCATAGATGGATATGTCCATCCCACAGATGGGAACGGCAAGAAGATTGACAGAAAATCTATGACAGATGCTCAGAAGAAAGATTTCAGAAATCACCACAAAGCCAGGACTATATTATTGAATGCAATTTCACATACAGAGTATGAGAAAATTACAAACAGGGAGACTGCTTTTGATATGTTTGAATCCCTAAAAATGACTCATGAGGGAAATTCTCAAGTTAAGGAGACAAAAGCTCTGGCTCTGATCCAGAAGTATGAGGCCTTCAAAATGGAAGACTCTGAATCTGTTGAAGCCATGTTCTCCAGATTTCAGATACTCACTGCTGGGCTGAAAGTTCTGGACAAGGGATACTCTACATCAGATCACGTAAAGAAAATCATCAGAAGTCTGCCTACCAGGTGGAGACCAATGGTGACTGCCTTGAAGATGGCTAAAGATCTGAACAAGATCTCTCTAGAAGAACTCATCAGCTCACTGAGGAGCCATGAGATTGAGCTTGAGGAAGATGAACCTCAGAAGAAAGAAAAAGGTAAATCTGTTGCATTAAAATCTAACAAAACTGCTAAAGCTTTGCAGGTCATTCAAGAAAGCTCTGAAGAATTTTCTTCTGAAGAAGAAGATGAGTTATCCATGCTGTCCAGAAGGATCAACAGACTCTGGAAGCACAAGGGAAAGAAGTTCAACAACTTCAGAAGATCTGATAATAAAAAGGAATCTTCTAGACACAGAAGATCTGCCAAGAAAGAAGTTGTGTGCTATGAGTGCAAAGAACCTGGGCACTACAAGAATGATTGCCCCAAACATCAGAAAGAAAAACCCAAGAAGAAGTTTAACAAAAAGAAGAAGGTTCTGATGGCAACATGGGATGACTCAGATGAATGTGAATCATCTTCTGAATCAGAAGAAGAATGTGCCAATGTTGCATTGATGGCCAGCACAGAGGATCAAGAGGAAGGTACCTCAGGATATGAATCAGATTCTGAATCTGATGATGACGCAGAAGAGGTGATGGCTAAACTTACCAAAGAAGAACTCATAAAAGTTTTAACAGAAGTTCTTAAAAGTTATAACAATATCAAACTCAAATACAAGAAGCTGAAAAGCAATCTTGAATCTGAGATTGATCTTCTGAAAACAGAACTTGTTGAGCAAAAAGAAATAAATCTGAAAATCAAAAATGACTTTGAAATAACTCAACAAGAATCTGAATCTGAGACTAAGTCATGTGAAAATATTTTAGAAAAATATGACTCTAGCTTTCAAAGATTTCTTACTAAGAGCATAGACAGAAGCAAGATGGCTTCTATGATCTATGGTGTTAGTGGAAACAACAGAAGAGGTATTGGATATGAATCTTCATCTGGAAGCAATCCAAAACCTGTTGACAAACTTTTCATCAAGAAGACACCTCTGTATTCTCAATTTAAATTTGGTCACTTGAATGACATTAAACACACAAGCTCTGAGAAGAATACTTATGTGTTTAAACCCAAGGCAAGTCAGAATAAACACTACGTTGAAAAACAGAAGTTTAGACAAACCTACAAACCAACTAACCCTAAAGGACCCAAGAAGATCTGGGTACCTAAAAACAAAATTATTCTTGTTGCAGATGTTCTTAGCAGCAAGGTCAGGACACCAATCATGGTACCTGGACTCTGGATGCTCACGACACATGACAGGAGAAAAGTCTATGTTCCAAAGCCTGAAACTTAGATCTGGAGGTGACGTGAAGTTTGGAGGGAACCAGAAGGGCAAGATCATTGGATCTGGCACTATTGGAAATGGTAAACTTCCCTCTATTACTAATGTTTTACTTGTTGAAGGGTTAAAGCATAAATTATTGTCCATAAGTCAATTAAGTGACAATGGTTATGATATTACCTTTAATCAAAAATGTTGTAAAGCTATTAGTCAAAAGGATGGCTCTATCCTATTTAGTGGTAAGAGGAAAAACAACATTTATAAAATAAATCTTTCAGAACTTAAAGTTCAAAATGTTAAATGCCTCTTGTCTGTTAATGAAGAGCAATGGGTCTGGCACAGAAGATTGGGTCATATTAATATGAGACGTATATCTCAGATTAATAAACTTAATCTTGTCAGAGGACTCCCTAATCTGAAGTTCACTTCAGATGCTCTTTGTGAAGCATGTCAGAAAGGGAAGTTTTCAAAAACATCTTTCAAATCAAAAAATGTTGTTTCTACTTCTAAACCACTAGAATTACTTCATATTGATCTGTTTGGACCAGTGAAAATTGCATCCATCAGAGGCAAGAAGTATGGATTAGTCATTGTTGATGACTTTAGTAGATGGACATGGGTAAAGTTCTTAAAACACAAGGATGAGTCACATTTTGTGTTCTTTGACTTCTGCAAGCAAGTCCAGAATGAAAAGAATTTCAAAATTATAAAAGTCAGAAGTGATCATGGTGGTGAATTTGAAAATAAATATTTTGAAAAATATTTTTCTGAAAATGGCATTGCTCATGATTTTTCCTGTCCTAGAACTCCACAACAGAATGGGGTTGTAGAGAGGAAAAACAGAACTTTGCAAGAAATGGCCAAAACCATGATCAATGAGACAAATCTGGCAAAACATTTTTGGGAAGAAGCAATCAATACAGCCTGTTACATTCAGAACAGAGTGTCTGTTAGACCTCTTCTGAAGAAGACTCCTTATGAACTGTGGAAGAACAAAAAGCCCAACATTTCGTATTTTCATCCTTTTGGATGTATTTGCTATATGTTAAACACTAAGGAAAATCTGAGCAAGTTTGATTCCAAAGCACAGAAGTGTTTCATGCTTGGATATTCTGAACGCTCTAAAGGCTACAGAGTATACAACACTGAGACACAGATTGTGGAAGAATCCATTCATGTCAGATTTGATGATAAGCTTGGCTCTGAAAAGCCAAAGCAGGTTGATAACTCTGCAGATAGGGAAGTAGTCTTTATTGACTCTGAAGTTCCAGAAGCAGACAAAATTCAAGTGAAGGAACCAGAAGCAACTTCAAATGCTACTCCCTTAACTTCTCAGATGAATAATCTAAACATTTCTGAAGAGTCAACTATCAGAGGATCATCATCCAGAATTAAAGCTTCTCATTCAGAGGATGTCATTATTGGAAAGAAGGATGATCCCATCAGAACAAGATCCTTTCTAAGATCATCTGAAGCATCACTATTTGGACTAGTGTCAGAAATTGAACCATCTTCTGTAGATGAAGCTCTGCAAGACAATGATTGGATTATTGCCATGCAAGAAGAGCTAAATCAATTCAACAGAAATGATGTATGGGATCTAGTTCAGAGACCTCAAGGGTTCAATATAATTGGTACAAAATGGGTATTCAGAAATAAGCTAAATGAGAAAGGAGAAGTTGAGAGGAATAAGGCAAGGCTGGTTGCTCAAGGGTACAGTCAGCAAGAAGGTATTGATTACACTGAGACATATGCTCCAGTGGCAAGGTTAGAATCTATACGCCTTCTTATTTCCTTTGCTGCACAAAATAACATCACTCTGTATCAGATGGATGTTAAAAGTGCCTTTCTTAATGGTATTATAGAAGAAGAAGTTTATGTCCACCAACCTCCTGGTTTTGAAAATGAAAAATTTCCAGATCATGTTTTCAAATTAAAGAAATCTCTATATGGATTAAAACAAGCTCTCAGAGCTTGGTATGAGAGATTGAGCAATTTTCTTCTGGAGAAGAATTTCATCAGAGGCAAAGTGGATACAACGCTATTCTGTAAAACAATTAAGAAAGATCTTCTAATTTGCCAAATTTATGTAGATGATATTATTTTTGGATCAACAAATATTATACTTGGAAAGGAGTTTGCTACATGTATGCAGGCAGAATTTGAAATGAGCATGATGGGAGAACTCAGATTCTTTCTAGGAATCCAAGTTAATCAAACTCCAGAATGCACCTACATACATCAGACAAAGTATGTTAAAGAACTTCTGAAGAAATTCAACATGTCTGACAGTAAGCTGGCAAAGACTCCAATGCATCATACTAGCTCACTTGGCAAAGAAGAGGTAAGTAAGAAAGTAGACCAGAAGCTCTACAGAGGTATGATTGGCTCTCTTCTTTATCTTACTGCTTCTAGACCTGACATATTGTTCAGTGTTTGTCTGTGTGCTAGATTCCAATCAGATCCTAGAGAATCACACTTGACAGTTGTCAAGAGGATTCTAAGGTATCTGAAAGGTACTTCTAATGTGGGTTTGTGTTACAGAAAATCTGATGATTTCAAATTAGTTGGATTCTGTGATGCTGACTACGCTGGAGACAGAGTGGAAAGAAAAAGTACTTCTGGAAGTTGTCAATTTCTAGGAAGAAATCTAATCTCCTGGTACAGCAAGAAGCAACCCACAATTGCACTTTCAACCACAGAGGCTGAATACATTGCTGCTGCTGGATGTAGCACACAGATGCTCTGGATGAAGAGTCAACTAGAAGATTATCAAATTTTTGAAAGTAACATTTCTATCTTTTGTGATAATACTTCTGCTATATGTTTGTCCAAGAATCCCATTTTACATTCTAAGGCAAAACATATAGAAATTAAGCATCATTTCATCAAAGACTATGTTCAGAAGGGAATCATAAATTTAGTCTTTGTTGATACAGATCATCAATGGGCAGATATTTTTACAAAACCCCTTGTTGAAGATAGATTCAATTTTATTCTGAAAAATATTGGTATGGATTTTTGTCCAGAATGATATTTATCAGAAGCAAATTGTTACATATGCAAAAATCCTTAAATGCTCTGAAGTATTTCTTCTGTTTGTTTATTCTATTCTGATCAATATTTCTTTTGTGAAACTCTGAACTAACAATCTTTAGAAGATCTGAACGTTGGCTAATGTTTCATTTCTTAAGAGAATTCAGAACAGCATGCAAGTAAACACGTGTCACACAAAATCTGAAGAGGTGGCGTGTACATAACTGAAGAGACGTTTGAGGTGAAGTTTGAATAGTAAGAATCTTGGTTTTCCCCCCAAATTGTCAGAAGCATTTAATGTTTTGAAATGATTTTTATTCTCTTCATTTAATGCTTGTTCAAACGTGCATTTTTCTGACTGTTGATGTGCCTAAGTGTTTTAGTATAAATACTTGTCTTGTATTCACTTTCACACTTTTCACTCTCTCAGAATTTACATGCGCTTTCATCTCCTATTTTCTCTGCATAAAAACCCAAAACCTAAGTGTTTGACAAAGCATTCTTCAATGGCAACTTCATCATCAACAACTGCTCAATTCCAATCTACTATGGTTGCTGTAACTTCAGAAAACTTGGGTGTTGCTCCATACTCTCCTCCCAAAAGAACACTTCTAACGCCAGTTGATAAATTGGAAGTTCTATGTGAATCTATGGTTGAGTTTGATTCTCTGGCAGAAAATGGGTTTGAGTTTCGTTCCATAATTAGAGCTCAAGGATGGGTTAAGTACTTTGATAGGCTCTTTGGACCAGTTTACCCTCTCCTTGTGAAAGAATTCTGGATCCATGCATCAGTTTATCCCAAGTTCATCTTATCTTCTGTGCTGGGAAAAGAGATTATTATCACAGAAGATCTGATAAGAAAATTGATAGGATATGAAGAAACAGATGGTGTTTCCCACTTGCCAGCTGGGCGTGTGGACATGGATGAGGTTTATGAAGAAGTAATGACTGTTGGTCAAGCTTCTAACAAATTCAAAGACCTGAAGCCTGATTACAAGATCTGGGCCAAGATCTTCATGGGATGCATCCTGTAACACGGTGGGAGAACTGACTTTAAACAATGTTGCGGATAGCAAGAGTCGCCACCGACTTTTATTTTATCCATAAGGAAAGGTTATAAAAGAACAGGAAAGACCTTAGAGAATATTTTGGGTCCGGGGGGTAGGTTATGAAAAGGGAAGGTGTTAGCACCCTTTTCATCCATGGTTATCCATGGGCTCTTAGGTACTTAAGCTCACTTTTGAATTGTTTTGAAAGTGTAGTGTGTGAATAGCAAAAAATTTCAGAATAGTTTAATAATAATCCGTGTATGGATGTGAAAAAAACTTGTTTGAAAATTTTGTTGGAAATTTGTTTAAGTGTGAAAAAGTTTTGAAGTGAGCAAGTATCTAGGAGTAGCCTACCCTAATGTTTTAAGGTCTTTCTTATTCTTTATCCTTTCCTTAGTAAGACTATCCCTACTATAATGGAGTAGGTAGTCCTTACTTTGGATGTTAAGTGACATGTGAGGGACAATTGGATTTTTGAAGGCCATTGTGGGGTGTAATAAGCAAACTGGAGGGACTATCATCATTTTTCGAAAGGGACTCGATTCGTAAAGGCAACCATAAGGGACTTTGATGATTTTCTTTTTGAGGGACTTGCTTTATACACCCCACTTAACCAATATTCATAGGCAACTTGAGGGATATCCTTAGGAAGTGAGACGACGATTAAAATCGACTTACGTGTGTGAAATGTTTAATTTAATTATCTTATATTAAAATGATCTAATTTATTTTTTTAAATATCATACATATTAGCACTCCCTAATTACTAACCATAATGATAATAATAATTAAATAATTACAATTTACACCCAAGAGGCAATTACAAAATTATAATAAATAAAATAAATAGTAAAATATAATCAAAATAAATATAGTAAAAAAAATAACAAATAAGTAAATAAAATATTGGGGTTAGTAAATAATAAGAAAAATTAAATAAGGTTAGTAGAAATATAAAGTTAGTGAAAATAATTAGTTGAAACAATAATAATTAGAAAAATAGACAAAGTTAGAAAAAATAATAAGATAGAAATTTCAAAATAATAATAAGCAACAAAATATAATTAGCAATAATAATTAATTAATAACGTGATTAAACATAAAATTTGATTTTTATTTAGAAACATAAATGATTAAATAATTACTATAATATAAAGTTCTAAATATAACATAATTATAAATTTCTTAATCATTTACAAAATTTAATTATCTCTAATTATATATTAACAATTATTAAGAAAAATATTTACGCATTATGATGAAAATAAATTTTAAATAATCAATAATCACATTCACAAAATTTTACATTAAGTATTTATAAGGTTTAATTTTATTTACAAAAATTTACAAGAATTATAATAAATATATACATAGAATTATATAGAAAATTAAAATTAGGTTTTATTTTTTTTAGAAAATAATTTTTAGGGTTTGTAAGAATTAGGGTTTATATATATACAAAAATTTATTTTTAATAATCACATAACATTATTTTAATTAATATAAACTATACAAATAAAATTTTAAATAAAAAAAAATATGTTTTTTTTTATTTTAATATTATAAGAAAATGTTTTTAATTTTTATAAAAATGAACCAACTTAAATATTTTTAAAAATTTGATAAAGAAAGTAAAAAAAAAATAAAAGGGTTGGGCCGGTCATTACCTCCGGACCCAACCCGGTGGAAGTAAATGTGACAAAAAGGTTTCTTTAGGGTTTCACAACCCTAAAATCATTCGCGGCGCCGTTCTTCTTCTTCCTTGCCTCCATCTCTCGTATTCTCTGCATCTTCTTCTACAAAACATGAAAAAATGAAAAAAAAATGAGTTAATGTGAGGGTTTACATTTGATCCGCGATGACTTATGGCCAGCAATATCGCAACCGAAGCTTATGGCTTTGATGATGGCGATATCGTCCGTTAAAGAATAGGGATGATGATGATGGACTCGGAGGAGTTCCTGAATCCCTGAATAAATTTGTTCGCTTTGTTCTTTGTGGGGAGACGGTGGTAATGATCTTTATGACGCCTTCTGATTCTCTCTGATACGGAGAAATCGACGATCTGATGTTTGAGGATTCACGATCGATCTTCGCCCCTTTGTTAGGGTTCGTCCCTTCGTCTTCGCCGTTAGCCCCTTGTTCACGCCGCCTAGGGTTTTTGCTTGCGATTTTTCGTTAGCGTTTCACCATGGTGAGATGGTCCCTTTATATCTTCTCTGATTTCTCTTTTGGGCTTGGACCATATCTGATTTGTGCTTCGCTTTTACTGAGATATAACTTCGTATGATTTGATTTTATCTGATTTGATTTAGTGTGTTGTTCAGATATTGATTGGATTCCAATTGGATACGCTTTCTGATACGGATTGGAGTCATCTGATACTGATTGAATCTTGTTTCCTCTTTTAGGATTTGTTTGGGGGTTTTTGATTTCTATCTGATATGATTTTTCTGATTTGATTCGAAGCTTTCCATTTTTGATTTACTTGATTGGATTTTCAACCTTCAGACCTCAATTGGATACCCTGATTTGTCTTGGATATCTATTTCTCTTTGATTAACTGGATGTTTGTTTCACTTTGGATATTTGGTTCACTTTGGTTAACCTGGTTTCGTTGTGATTGATGTGAAATTGGTTTCTATTCTTTCAGATATGGATTCTAGCACCATTCGGATGCGAACTGGTTCACTTGGTTCGAACTTGGAGACTTGTTTTCCTTTTCTGATGTTGTTTGTCTATCTTGCCTGTTATTGGCTTATTCAGCCTATACTCTGGTGAGCTTTGGTGAACTGGGCTATGATGCTTGAACTGAGCCCAGGTTCTACACCTTCGGTTTTCCACTGCGACCTTCGCATTCGATTGGGGTTTACTGCGACTGGCATGGTCATGGACTTGTTTCGATCGCCTTTTGAGTTGAATTGGTTTATACTGACACAACCTGTCTTTGTTAATTCAGGTGACAGACTCGTTGAATGCCCCTTTGGTTATGGTTGGTGAATTTGGGCTATGAGGTTTTATAGCTGAGCCCTACACTTGCCTTGTTCGATTTTTTCCATGTGTGACTGTACCTTTAGTTGGGGTATACTCTGAACTGATGTGTGATGGTTACGCGAGCTTATCTTTCTTTTCTGGTATGGTCCTGTTTACATGTGTGATTTGGTGATTTCATTTGTTTTGTTAATTGTTTTCAGACTTTCATGATGACTCTTCCTGATACGGTTTGTTCTTGTGACTTTGGATTGTATTTGTTCTCAGAAGCGGATTGCTTTAAGCCCAATATGTTTTTTGCTTTGGTTAACTATATTCTGTTGTGGATTTTTCTGATACATCTCAGTTAGCTTTGGCCTTACACTCTGTTAGGAAATTGGGGTAATGATGTTGTCTTGTGAATTTATGCAGATGGTATGCTTCCTTTCGAGTTTCAGCCCCCTAATTCGAACCTCCTTCTGACGGTGGCATCTTGAGCATGAATTTACTTGATAATGTCCCCAAAACTTATTTACTTGATGAATGGTGTTCTAATTTGGAATCCAAGGTTGCATGAACTCTTTTGGCAAATCGAATCAGTCCCTAATTCTTTTACTCTTCATCTTTCTCGGCTGTCCCGTATGATAAGAACAAATATAATCACCTGATATGATGCCCATGGCACGGATCGATAATGGGAGTAGGACGCAGCTTCGGTTGTGCCACTCCCGGCACTCGATGATGACATTGTTCTGAGAGTGTCGAAAAAAATTCTAACATTTTCTGTACTGTCTGTTCTCTTTTGATGTGCAGGTTAGCTGAGGATTCATGGAGAAGTTCAAATACGAACATGAAGACCTTTAGATACTTTTAGGATTTAGGATAGATGCTTTAATGTAATCCCTTAGGATTTGAGACTTTTAATGTACTTCCTTGTAACAGTACTTTGTAAAATATGAAGCAACATCCCCATTCTTGTATGATAGCATTATTTATGAAATAAAATTCTCAAAGTTTTGAATTTATTTATATTCTATTCTTAGTTAAAAAATATAAACAAATGTGAATAAATCCACAAGTATTTAATTCATTAACATAGGCATAAAACATAAATATTTCCAAGTGGTATTTGTGATCCTAATCTCATCATCCGACTAAAATGTTAACCAATTGTTTCATAACCAAACTCATATGGGCACCATGGTCACAACATTTTCAGCATCAACAGCAAACTAATCGTAATTAAACTCCACTGACCAAATGCCAAATCTCAATATGATCAGAACTGGTGATTGATAAATGCCTCAAAACCATAACGCATCAAATGCCTCAGAATTTTAATAACAGCCCGTCTTCAAGGAATTGGTAGAATTTGTGTAAAATGACCAAAATACCCCTGGGACCAAATAATTATTATGATAATATTTCTCACCCAACCTCTCTTTGATGTTGGCAAAAAATCATGAAGTTTGACTTTGGTTTGACCACAGTTGACCTCAGTTTGACTTTTTAACTGCATTGACTGCTTTTGACTTATCTGATTATCTGACTGAGCAAACTTTTGAGAAAAGTCTTGAAACTTGACATGGGGTTCTTATACACATATAAGATGTTATGAAGCTCACTTGAAGTCTTGGAAGTCCATTTAGCCTGATTAAAGTCAAAACCCTGATTTTGGATGCACTGCTTAGGAGGTGCATTGTCTGAGGGAATTGTCAACTCTTCTAACCAATTGTGAACTTTGTGAACCTTGTGAACCTTCAAGAAGCAACCTATGGACTTCATGAACCTCATGAAAGGTCTTGTAGATGTTGAGAAGTTTGTGAACCTTGTGAACCTTCAAGAAGCAACCTATGGACTTCATGAACCTCATGAAAAGGTATTGAAAGCACTGTGGGACTTGTGAACCTTGTGAACCTTCATAAAGTAGCTTGTGGACTTTATGAACTTCATGAAAGGTTATGCAAGTTGTTGGAGAACTTGTGAACCTTGTGAACCCTCTTAGAACACAAAGTCTTGTATTGTGAGGGCAAATTTTGGGGTGCAACAGCTGCCCCTGTTCAATTTTCTGAAACCTGAGGGGTTAGATTGGTATATTTGTCAGTCGTAACCTGGAAGGTTGAAGGGGATTGAACACAAAAGCCCAAAAATTTGCACTCACCAGTGCACTAGAGTGGTACAGATGGCTAGTTGAATATGATTGAGTGGGCTTAAAGATGCCACTAGGGGGGAGCAGTTCAAAATATGGGTGTATGATGAAAGTTGTCAGGAGTCTGGAATAATAATGATGTAGCAGCATGTCTTCATGAGGATAGAGCAATCAATAGTGATAACCCTAAAGCAGTCTTGAAGCAATGATATGATTTCAGGAGGATAGAACAATGAATGGCTCTAAAGCAGTCTTGAAATAATAATGTGATATGTCTTCAGGAGGATAGAGCAATCAATAGCTCTAAAGCAGTCTTGAAGTAATAATGTGATATGTCTTCAGGAGGATAGAGCAATCAATAGCTCTAAAGCAGTCTTGAAGTAATGATTTCAGGAGGATAGAGCAATGGATAGCTCTAAAGCAGTCTTGAAATAATAATGTAATTTCAGGAGGATAGAGCAATGGATAACTCTAAAGCAGTCTTGAAATAATTAGATGGCTTCAGGAGGATAGAGCAATGAATAGCTCTAAAGCAGTCTTGAAGTAGTAATATGACCTCATGAGGATAGAGCAATGAATAGCTCTAAAGCAGTCTTGAAGTAATAGGATGATTTCAGGAGGATAGAGCAATCAGTAGCTCTAAAGCAGTCTTGAAGTCATGAGAGGCTATCAGGAGGATAAAATAACCCTGAGGTTACAATAAAGCAGTCCCAAAGTAATAAGAAGCTCATTAGGAGGATAAAGTAACCCTGAGGTTACAATAAAGCAGTCCCAAAGATCATAAGCTTGTTTGTTGGATAATTAACCTGAAAACAAGGTAGCATTCTGTATAACAACATTAGTTTATGCTTTATGTATGCATGTATGACATGATGCACTTAGGTAATGTACTATAGACATATATGTTACGGTATGATGTAAATGATGTATGTATGCTATGACACTGCTGGAAGTGTCTGGATATCCTTGTATAACAACTGCTGGCCAAGGAAAATAAATCCCGATTCGTTGTTGAAGAATATATAACCCTCCGTCTGCTGGGGATAACAAGGTATAGATAACCTCCCGTTGTTGGGGATAACAAGGTATAGATAACCTCCCGTTGTTGGGGATAGTAGGGTATAGATAACCTTCGTTTTCGTTTGATAGTAGGATAAGTATAACATCCCGTCTTCGTTCATCGTGCCCTTATTGGAAAGTAATTTCCCGTATATCCGTATGAGGATAAAAGAGATGGATATAAATTCCAGGGGAGATTAGACTTTGTGAAAATGGATTAGTCCTACTGTCTTGTAAAGATGAACCGGCGAAGCTTCGTTGAAATCCTTCCCTCGTTCGTCCTTAGTAAATACTATTACTGCATTTTCATGCATTTCTGGTAAACATCAATCATATTAAAAGCATACATGCATTTCTGGTAAACATCAATCATATTCAAAGGCATACATACATTCAAACACAACCAATGGACGTTTCGCTTATGTAAATAGGGTAAAAGTAAATCTGGATTCAAAAGATGGAGTTTATTTATATCAAAAGTGACCCATACACGGGTAAGTTTGTACAAGGAGACATAAACCCTAGTAAGAGAATTTTGTCATGAAGTTTTACAAAAAGAATCAGCTATGTGGGAAATAATCCTATTGAGTTTCAATTCTACTATTGCCACTCAAGTATCTCATCTTCTTGCTGTTGAGACGGAAACGATTGGATTGAGCTTCATCTGTTTGAGCTTGAGTAAGTAGTACAACTGGTTGCAATTTCAGGAGTGATCCAAACGAGACATAGTCATACGCTTTAATCCCTAACTTTTGCCTGGATTGCCCTTTCAGGTTTTCAATCCACCGGGATACCCTTTTTTGCCCAAGCCGCCTTTTCAGGTTTTCGACTTGTCGGGTGTACATCTTTTTATATATATATCCCTAATTTTTGCCCAAACCCTTTTGGTTTGCCGGGATGCCCTTATTTTTGCCTAGGCCTGTCAACCTAGCGGGTCTCTTTTTATGCGTAGTATTTTTTAACTATGTCTGCGTTTACAGGTTGTGGGAAGTCTTCACCATCCATTGTAGTCAGTATCATGGCACCTCCTGAGAACACTGTCTTGACTACAAATGGTCCCATCATATGTTGGAGTCCACTTGCCCCTAGGATCACCCTGTGGTAATATGATACGCTTGATTACCAAGTCACCAGCCTGATATACCTTTGGCTTAACCTTCTTGTTAAAAGCTTTGATCATCCGTTTCTGGTACATCTGGCCATGACAAACTGCTGCTAACCTTTTCTCATCAATCAAATTTATCTGGTCAAGTCGAGTCTGAATCCACTCATCTTCATCCAAGCCTGCATCCTTCATAATTCTCAAGGAGGGGATCTGAACTTCAATAGGCAGAACTGCTTCCATACCATAGACTAAGGAGAATGGGGTTGCCCCTGTTGAAGTACGTATTGTAGTACGATAACCATGCAGAGCAAATGGTAACATCTCGTGCCAATCCTTGTAAGTAACAGTCATCTTCTGTACAATCTTCTTAATGTTCTTATTAGCAGCTTCAACTGCCCCATTCATCTTTGGACGATACGGAGAAGAGTTGTGATGCTTAATCTTGAACTGCGTACAGAGATCAGTAATCATAGTGTTGTTCAGATTAGAGCCATTGTCAGTGATAATCCTTTCAGGGATACCATACCTACATATGAGATTATTCTTAATGAACCGAGCCACAACATTCTTAGTCACAGATGCAAATGAAGCTGCCTCTACCCACTTCGTGAAGTAATCAATAGCAACCAGGATGAAACGATGCCCATTAGAAGCAGTAGGCTTGATCTCACCAATCATATCAATGCCCCACATGGCAAAGGGCCAAGGAGCAGTCAACACATTCAATGGAGATGGAGGTACATGTACTTTATCAGCATAGATTTGACATTTGTGACATGTTCTGGAGTGTTGATAGCAATCAGCTTCCATGGTAGACCAATAGTAACCTGCTCTCAAAATCTTCTTTGCCATGGTATGACCACTAGAATGAGTGCCAAAGGTCACATCATGCATCTCTTCCATAATTTCTGTAGCTTCCTTCTTATCCACACAACGAAGCATAGTTGAATCATGATTACGCTTATACAGAATGCCATTACTCAGAAAGAACTTAGCAGAAAACCTTCTCAGGAACTTCCTATCTTTGACAGATGCCCCTTCAGGGAACTCCTGAGCTTCAAGATAGTTTTTCACTTCATAGAACCAAGGCTTCTCCTCTGCCCCTTCAGTGTCAATCTCATTGCAGTATGCAGGCTTCTCAAATCTATCAATGGTAATCTTGGGAGCTTCATCATCCCAGCTGATCTCAAACATAGATGCCATGGTGGCCAATGCGTCTGCCAACTGATTCTCTCTTCGCGGAATATGTCCAAATGTAATCTCTTTGAAATGTGGGATCAAAGACAACACATGTTCTCTGTAAGGAATGAGATTATCATGCTTTGTATCCCAATCTCCTTTAATCTGACTTACTACCAGAGATGAATCTCCATACACCTCAAGGAACTGAATCTTCATATCAATAGCAACTTGCATACCCATGATACATGCCTCATACTCAGCCATGTTATTGGTACAATAGAAACAAAGTCTGGCAGTAATCGGGGTATGACAACCTTCAGGGGAACTAATCACAACACCAACACCATTACCATGTGCATTGGAGGCACCATCAAAAACCATAGTCCATCGGGATCCTTGTTCAGGTCCGTCATATTGTCCAGGTTCTTTGGTAACAGACATAATGTCTTCATCAGGGAACTCAAAATTCATTGACTGGTAATCATCTACTGCTTGATGAGCCAAATGATCAGCAACAACACTCCCCTTAATGGCCTTCTGAGTAGTATACTGTATATCATATTCCGTCAGGATCATTTGCCATCTTGCAATTCTTCCGGAGAGAGCAGGTTTCTCAAATATGTACTTGATTGGATCCATCTTCGAAATCAACAAGGTAGTATGGGTCAACATATACTGTCTTAGTCGGCGAGCAGCCCATGCCAAAGCGCAGCAAGTTTTCTCGAGCAGTGAGTATCTTGTTTCACAGTCGGTAAACTTTTTGCTAAGGTAGTATATTGCCTGCTCTTTTCGACCAGACTCGTCATGTTGCCCCAATACACACCCCATTGAGTTGTCTAATACTGTTAAATACATAATCAAGGGTCTTCCATCAACTGGTGGCATTAAAATTGGAGGTTCTAGCAAATATCTCTTGATTTCATCAAAGGCAGTCTGGCACTCATCATTCCATTCCATCACCTGATCTTTCTTCAACAACTTGAAGATTGGCTCACAGATGGTAGTTAATTGGGAAATAAATCTTGCAATGTAGTTCAATCGTCCCAAGAAACCTCTAACCTCCTTCTCAGTACGGGGAGCTGGCATCTCTCGTATAGCTTTCACTTTTGCAGGATCCACTTCAATACCTTTTCCACTGACAATGAAACCCAGGAGCTTTCCAGATCTAACTCCAAAAGTACACTTGTTTGGATTTAATCTCAACCTGTATTTCTTCAACCTCTCAAACAACTTGTGCAGATGATCAAGATGTTGTTCTTCATTCTGAGACCTGGCTATCATATCATCCACATATACCTCTATCTCATGATGAATCATATCATGAAACAAAGCCACCATAGCACGCTGATATGTTGCCCCTGCATTCTTCAAACCAAATGGCATTACCTTATAGCAAAAGGTGCCCCACTGTGTCACAAATGTAGTCTTCTCCATATCTTCAGGTGCCATCTTGATTTGATTGTAACCAGAGAAACCATCCATAAAAGAGAATACCTTATGCTGAGCAGTGTTGTCTACCAGAATATCAATATGAGGAAGTGGAAAGTCATCTTTAGGGCTAGCCTTGTTCAGATCTCTGTAGTCTACACACATACGTACCTTACCATCTTTCTTAGGAACTGGTACCACATTTGCAACCCACTGAGGATAAGAAGTTACGGCCAAGAACCCTGCATTGAACTGTTTCATTACCTCTGCTTTGATCTTTTCTGACATTTCAGGACGCATACGACGAACCTTCTGCTTCTTTGGACGACAATCTTCTTTCACTGGCAAACGGTGAACCACAACGTCTGTGTCCAACCCTGGCATATCTTCATAAGACCAAGCAAAGATCTCCACATAGTCACGTAGCATCTGAATCAACCTGCTCTTGACACTGTCCTCTAAATCGGCCCCTATCTGGACCTCTTTTCTGTTTTCTTCAGTTCCCAGATTCACAACTTCGACTGGCTCTTCATGTGGCTGTATAGCTTTCTCTTCTTGTTGTAACAACCTAGCAAGCCCTACAGGTATTTCACAATCGTCCTCGTTTCCGTCTTCAGTTTGATAGATCGGATTCTCGAAATTGTAATTGGCAATAGTAGGACTGTTATCAACTGGATCCAGAGTGGATGAGGATCTGCATTTTAGTGACGTGGGTGTGTGTAAGAACACATAGCTGATAAAGCAAGGATAAAAGAAAAAGAAAGACAAGGAACACAATATTTACGAAAACGAAACGTCCACTGATTTTATTGAATGAAGTATGCAAATGAAATGACAACCCGTAACAAGCACACCATTGTGCCCCGGGTAAGGCACATGGCTTGAAAGTTTTAATTGTTCCAGAAATTATAAATTTAAAAACATAACACAGTAATAGTATTTACTCCTGACTAAAGGAGATAGGGATAACATCTTCAGCTGTCCAATTATTGAGTCCAGCACCCACAGTAGGAAAAATCCATGCCTCCAAGTTGTAGTCTTCATCTTGATCTCCCACAGCATTGATAACCCCTTGATTGGTGATGCGAACAGCACGAGCACGACGAACAGCCTTCTGGGACTCTGCAGTGAAACCCAAACCAAACTTGTCAGACTTGTATGGAATATCAGGAAGCTGACCCCAAATAGTACAACCACCTTCTTCCACCACAGCTTTTGCATCATTGAGGGAGGCCATTGCCATTGTTGGAGGGTTTCTGATGACCACAGGAACCTTCTTCACAGCAGGAGGAGTCACACAATCCTTAACAGCCCAGGGAACCACTTCAAATGACTGACATGGAGTTTCAATGTATTCACCTTCTACTTCCAGATACTTGAAAGTGTTTACATGGCTGACAAAGTATTCTTCCTCTCCAAAGACAGTAACAACTTTTCCATTCACCGGATATCTCAACTTTTGATGTAATGTGGAGGTCACAGCACCTGCCCCATGGATCCAGGGACGACCAAGCAGACATGAGTACGAAGGACGAATATTCATCACATAGAATGTAGCAGTAAACACCTGAGAGCCAACCTTGATTGGAAGATCAATTTCCCCATGCACTACTCTTCTAGAACCATCAAAAGCCTTTACCACAATATTACTGGGCTTCAATACCGTATCTTCGGGACTCAGCTTGTTCAGGACTTCCTTAGGCAACACATTCAGAGAGGAACCATTGTCTATCAGCACATGAGACAGGGTAGTGCCCCTGCATTCAATTGAAATATGCAAGGCCCTGTTATGATCCCTCTTGGCAGGGGTCAAGTCAGCATCAGAAAATCCTAACCCGTTGTCATAGGTCAGGTGAGCAACACAATTCTCAAACTGGTCCACAGAAATTGCACTGGGTACATGAGCCATCTTTAGAAACTTGATCAATGACTTGGCATGAGCCTCAGAACATAATAACAGGGAGAGCATAGAAATCTTTGAGGGAGTATGCCCCAGCTGATCAACAATATCATAATCACTCTTGCGAATGATTTTCAATACTTCTTCCATCTGCTTAGAGAGGTCATCAGCAGCTGGCACATTAGTAGATACAGGCTCAATAACAGGACCCTTGCCCCGAGCATCAGTGGTGGAAGTAACGGCAGGAGTAACTGCACTCTTAGAAGCAACTGGAGGAGAGAAGATTCTTCCACTACGAGTGATCTTGCTAGATCCAGCAATATTATCAATGTCAACAGGCATATCAGGTAAAGGCTCCTGCTTGACACCATGGATGTAAACATCAGACCCATAGTGCCAAGGCACAGCTTTGTCAGATGTATAAGAAATAGGACCAGGAGTGGTAATAATCAGAGGAGCTACTTTGGCTTCAGCGACAACTTTCACAGGACCTTCAGCAGTAATCTTGATTGGGCCCTGATGAGTGATTTTAATGGGACCCTTTGAAGTGATTCTTAGTGGTACTTTGTCAACAATGTCAACCTCTTCAATCTTCTTACCCTGAGTCAGATGATCCACCATACTTTCTACAGATGCTGGTCTTCTTTCAAACACTATAGTATATTTATCCATGAGACGTTGAATCCCATCTCTCAAAATGAAGCAACTATTCGGCTTATAGGTACAATATAGACAATCTTCATGACAACCTGGAAAGATCCCAGCTTGTACTAACCTCTTTTCGATAACAGACAATGGTGTGCTCAACTCCATAACTGAATATACATGCAGATCTTCATCAATATCTTCATCAATGGCGTTGACAGTCTTCTCGTGATTTGGCATTGGAGCTGTAATCACATTTGGAGTACCTGGTGGATCAAACTCAATTTCTCCAGCATCAATCATATCCTGAATTTTGTTCTTCAAGACCCAGCAGTTATTAGTATCATGTCCTGGACAGTTTGAATGATATGCACATCGTGCATTGGGATTGTACTTGGGAGAGGTAACATTGGGATTCTGAGGAGCCTCCCTCAGGGTAATAAGTTCAGCCTTCAACAAGTGTTGCAATGCCTGAGCCATTGACATGTTGATCTTCGTGAACTGTCTTCTAGCCCTCTGTTGGTTGCCTTGAGGCTGCTCTGTTGTTGCAGGAGTTGGATTTGAAATATGAACTGCACTAACAGACTGATGCCTTCTGTTACGATCAGGCTGACCATACACAGCATTAGATTCTTTCTTCCCAGTGGGAGGCTTCTTTGCAGCACCTGATGAAGAAGTGCCCACTTGGATCTTACCACTCTTGATACCATTCTCTACTCGCTCTCCTGTCATGATCAACTCAGTGAAGCCAGATGATGAGCTTCCAATGAGATGACTGTAAAACGGACCATTCAGCGTACACATGAACATATCAACCAACTCCCTATCAGTCAAAGGGGGTTGAACTCTTCCAGCTAAGTCTCTCCACTTCTGAGCATACTCCTTAAAGCTTTCTTTGGCACCCATAGACATGCTTTGAAGCTGCATGCGAGTGGGGGCTAAGTCAGCATTGTATTGATACTGCTTGTAGAAAGCTTCAGCAAGGTCATTCCAATCTCTGATGTTGACACTCTCCAACTGATAATACCACTCTAGCTGAGCTCCAGATAAACTCTCTTGAAAGAAATGGATCCACAACTTTTTATCAGCAGTGTGGGGTTAAATTCTTCTGACATAAGACCTCAGATGCAATTTGGGGCAAGAGACCCCATCATAGACAACAAATGTAGGAACTTTGAACCCAATGGGTATGACCACCCCAGATATCAAGCTCAAATCCTCAAAATCCAGCCCAGATGATTTCTGTAATTCCATAGCATCCATTCTATCCACCAGCATCTTGAATTTGTCTTCGTTAGGCTCATGGTAGTAGTTAGCCTCAGAATCAGAGTCCCCCATAGTGTTGTGGAGACTGCCTCTCTCCTGCTCAGATTCTTCAGATTCATAGTCTTCAACCTGTTCCTTGGTCTTGTCAGGACCTTTGAACCTTCTTCCCATGTTGAGCAACCCAGCAGACCTTCTAGTCTTCTTAGTCTTCTTAGCCAGCAGTGTCTTCAATTCATCCTGCCCCTTGGATAGGTTCAGGATCAGCTCTTGGAACTGTGCATTCTGTGCCTGGAGATCCTTAACTGATTGTTCAAGAGCCATTGCTGAAATAAACAGCGAGAAGATGAGAAACCTGTGCACAATTATAAACCTGTGATGCAATGATATGGGAATGCATATGCAATGTTTTCAAGGACCGCAGGATTTAAATTTGCTTAAACAAACAAGAAAGTAACTTTTTATTAGTAATAACTTGTTTTGCCTTTTAGGCTTACAAAAAATGAAAACGAAATAAGTACAAAAGATGGGGTTTTAAGTCTCCCATGGACGTTTCCTCTTGGTGTTGAGGTATGCGTTGAGGTTTCGTTCCTCATGAAGTAGCTTTGTTAGCTCTAGGATCCTTGCTTGGCTTGCTTTGTAATGAGCCTCGAAAGTATCCCTTTGCTCTTTCAGTTGGATCCATGATCTCTGCAAGTCTTCCATATCAGTAGGCATGTCTGGGTGAAGGATGGTATAAGCTGTGTCTCCTTCAGCAACAGGTTCCATGGTAACTGGTAGGATGGCAGGATATGGCATCATGAGTGTCTGAGCACGAAATCGTACCCATCTGAGATAAGCCTCCATAGGAATGGTGTACTTAGGCTCCAGTGTCTTGCTGTCAATCCTGTTTACCTTTCCCCAAGCTCGTATGAATCTTTGGCGGTAACCCTGAAGATCGTTGTCGCAGTCAAACACAATGCCCTGAATCAACATGTCATATGGACCATCGCTCCGGGCGTAACCAAACTGTCGTAAAGCTAGAGATGGGTTGTAGGTGATGCCTCCTCTTATGCCTAGAAGTGGCACATTAGGAAACTCCCCACAACGGTCAATGATGGTGACATTCTCCATAGATCTGGAGCACCAATGGATGTCTGAGTGAGAAAGTGACATGATCCTCTTGGACCATCTGAACCCTTGCTCATTCTTCATTACTGAGCGAGGAAGGTGAGAAATAAACCACCTAGAAAGTAAAGGTATGCAGCACATCAAAGTTCCTCTTGCCCTTGTAGTACGGGTGTGAAGAGAATGTAGGATGTCTCCAAGTAAGGTAGGCACTGGATTGTGACTCAGGAATATGTTGATGGCATGAACGTCTATGAACTGATCAGGATTGGGGAACAACACTAAGCCATAAATCAATAAGGCTAAGATCTCCTCAAAAGCATCGTAGCTCATAGCCTTCAAGAACATTTGAGCTTTATCCACTAATACCTTGGCAAGAATACCTTTAACTCCACTTCTCGTCTCTAGAACAATGTCAGACTTCTTCAGATGTAGAGCTGCAGCAATAACTTCTGGTTTAAGCTCCTTCTCTAAGCCTGTGAATGGCTTCTGATCAAGAACAGGTATACCCAGAAGCTTGGAGAACTCCTCCATGGATGGAACCAGCTGATAATCAGGAAATGTAAAGCAATGGTGCTTAGGGTCAAAGAACTGAAACAGCACACTCATCATGTCTTCACTGAACCCTGAAGTAACTAGATCCAATAAGTGACCATGTCTCTTGTTGAACTGGGAATGATCAGGCACTAGGGAAACCAACTCCCTGAGCTTAGCAGGTATCCCTACAAAGTTGATCCTGATGGTGTTTCTACGAGCAGAAGCCATGACCTGCAACAAAGAACAAAGATAAATCCTTTGGTCCTTGAAATGGTTAGGGAAAATGATATGCTTATGATGCATGATGATGTCATGATGTCATGCTCAATCACAAACATGTGGCACACACAAACAAGTCACACCATAGCCCTAGGTTTAAAGGCTTGCATGAGGTTCAAAGGCAAGTACCCTCCCCTGAAGTTAGATGGTTCATCCTGTCCTACAAAAGTAACCAGGTTCTAAGGGATCTCAATATCATTGATCCTTCACAAGGGTGGTTGTTCAGAAGGCAACTTACTTGCCAACCAAAACCCTTCAAGTTTAAGATCTCAATGAGCGTAGTATCGAGTGTCAACCAACTTCAGTCTGCACCAAAGCCGGTTACCTCACTACTTTCTAAAGGCCAAGATGAGTTAACTAGGGTTCTAAAAGTCAGTTAGTGCATTGACAACATATGGCAGCCTCAATATTATCCTCAACTTGACTTTAGGAATATAAGCACCAACCAAGAAGTCGCACTAACTATGGCCACCAGATCAACCGTATCGATATACGTCGTACAGTTTCCTTGGTCTATTGCCATTTACCTAAGGTACACTAGATCCGGGTTAGGACCTTTCACACATAAGAGCACCCCAACAATATAATAATAAAGCAAACAAGGCAAACAATTTAAAGTGATCTTAATTCCTAAGGGTACCCCTCTTAAATAGGTCCCCAGCAGAGTCGCCAGTTCTGTAACACGGTGGGAGAACTGACTTTAAACAATGTTGCGGATAGCAAGAGTCGCCACCGACTTTTATTTTATCCATAAGGAAAGGTTATAAAAGAACAGGAAAGACCTTAGAGAATATTTTGGGTCCGGGGGGTAGGTTATGAAAAGGGAAGGTGTTAGCACCCTTTTCATCCATGGTTATCCATGGGCTCTTAGGTACTTAAGCTCACTTTTGAATTGTTTTGAAAGTGTAGTGTGTGAATAGCAAAAAATTTCAGAATAGTTTAATAATAATCCGTGTATGGATGTGAAAAAAACTTGTTTGAAAATTTTGTTGGAAATTTGTTTAAGTGTGAAAAAGTTTTGAAGTGAGCAAGTATCTAGGAGTAGCCTACCCTAATGTTTTAAGGTCTTTCTTATTCTTTATCCTTTCCTTAGTAAGACTATCCCTACTATAATGGAGTAGGTAGTCCTTACTTTGGATGTTAAGTGACATGTGAGGGACAATTGGATTTTTGAAGGCCATTGTGGGGTGTAATAAGCAAACTGGAGGGACTATCATCATTTTTCGAAAGGGACTCGATTCGTAAAGGCAACCATAAGGGACTTTGATGATTTTCTTTTTGAGGGACTTGCTTTATACACCCCACTTAACCAATATTCATAGGCAACTTGAGGGATATCCTTAGGAAGTGAGACGGCGATTAAAATCGACTTACGTGTGTGAAATGTTTAATTTAATTATCTTATATTAAAATGATCTAATTTATTTTTTTAAATATCATACATATTAGCACTCCCTAATTACTAACCATAATGATAATAATAATTAAATAATTACAATTTACACCCAAGAGGCAATTACAAAATTATAATAAATAAAATAAATAGTAAAATATAATCAAAATAAATATAGTAAAAAAAATAACAAATAAGTAAATAAAATATTGGGGTTAGTAAATAATAAGAAAAATTAAATAAGGTTAGTAGAAATATAAAGTTAGTGAAAATAATTAGTTGAAACAATAATAATTAGAAAAATAGACAAAGTTAGAAAAAATAATAAGATAGAAATTTCAAAATAATAATAAGCAACAAAATATAATTAGCAATAATAATTAATTAATAACGTGATTAAACATAAAATTTGATTTTTATTTAGAAACATAAATGATTAAATAATTACTATAATATAAAGTTCTAAATATAACATAATTATAAATTTCTTAATCATTTACAAAATTTAATTATCTCTAATTATATATTAACAATTATTAAGAAAAATATTTACGCATTATGATGAAAATAAATTTTAAATAATCAATAATCACATTCACAAAATTTTACATTAAGTATTTATAAGGTTTAATTTTATTTACAAAAATTTACAAGAATTATAATAAATATATACATAGAATTATATAGAAAATTAAAATTAGGTTTTATTTTTTTTAGAAAATAATTTTTAGGGTTTGTAAGAATTAGGGTTTATATATATACAAAAATTTATTTTTAATAATCACATAACATTATTTTAATTAATATAAACTATACAAATAAAATTTTAAATAAAAAAAAAATATGTTTTTTTTTATTTTAATATTATAAGAAAATGTTTTTAATTTTTATAAAAATGAACCAACTTAAATATTTTTAAAAATTTGATAAAGAAAGTAAAAAAAAAATAAAAGGGTTGGGCCGGTCATTACCTCCGGACCCAACCCGGTGGAAGTAAATGTGACAAAAAGGTTTCTTTAGGGTTTCACAACCCTAAAATCATTCGCGGCGCCGTTCTTCTTCTTCCTTGCCTCCATCTCTCGTATTCTCTGCATCTTCTTCTACAAAACATGAAAAAATGAAAAAAAAATGAGTTAATGTGAGGGTTTACATTTGATCCGCGATGACTTATGGCCAGCAATATCGCAACCGAAGCTTATGGCTTTGATGATGGCGATATCGTCCGTTAAAGAATAGGGATGATGATGATGGACTCGGAGGAGTTCCTGAATCCCTGAATAAATTTGTTCGCTTTGTTCTTTGTGGGGAGACGGTGGTAATGATCTTTATGACGCCTTCTGATTCTCTCTGATACGGAGAAATCGACGATCTGATGTTTGAGGATTCACGATCGATCTTCGCCCCTTTGTTAGGGTTCGTCCCTTCGTCTTCGCCGTTAGCCCCTTGTTCACGCCGCCTAGGGTTTTTGCTTGCGATTTTTCGTTAGCGTTTCACCATGGTGAGATGGTCCCTTTATATCTTCTCTGATTTCTCTTTTGGGCTTGGACCATATCTGATTTGTGCTTCGCTTTTACTGAGATATAACTTCGTATGATTTGATTTTATCTGATTTGATTTAGTGTGTTGTTCAGATATTGATTGGATTCCAATTGGATACGCTTTCTGATACGGATTGGAGTCATCTGATACTGATTGAATCTTGTTTCCTCTTTTAGGATTTGTTTGGGGGTTTTTGATTTCTATCTGATATGATTTTTCTGATTTGATTCGAAGCTTTCCATTTTTGATTTACTTGATTGGATTTTCAACCTTCAGACCTCAATTGGATACCCTGATTTGTCTTGGATATCTATTTCTCTTTGATTAACTGGATGTTTGTTTCACTTTGGATATTTGGTTCACTTTGGTTAACCTGGTTTCGTTGTGATTGATGTGAAATTGGTTTCTATTCTTTCAGATATGGATTCTAGCACCATTCGGATGCGAACTGGTTCACTTGGTTCGAACTTGGAGACTTGTTTTCCTTTTCTGATGTTGTTTGTCTATCTTGCCTGTTATTGGCTTATTCAGCCTATACTCTGGTGAGCTTTGGTGAACTGGGCTATGATGCTTGAACTGAGCCCAGGTTCTACACCTTCGGTTTTCCACTGCGACCTTCGCATTCGATTGGGGTTTACTGCGACTGGCATGGTCATGGACTTGTTTCGATCGCCTTTTGAGTTGAATTGGTTTATACTGACACAACCTGTCTTTGTTAATTCAGGTGACAGACTCGTTGAATGCCCCTTTGGTTATGGTTGGTGAATTTGGGCTATGAGGTTTTATAGCTGAGCCCTACACTTGCCTTGTTCGATTTTTTCCATGTGTGACTGTACCTTTAGTTGGGGTATACTCTGAACTGATGTGTGATGGTTACGCGAGCTTATCTTTCTTTTCTGGTATGGTCCTGTTTACATGTGTGATTTGGTGATTTCATTTGTTTTGTTAATTGTTTTCAGACTTTCATGATGACTCTTCCTGATACGGTTTGTTCTTGTGACTTTGGATTGTATTTGTTCTCAGAAGCGGATTGCTTTAAGCCCAATATGTTTTTTGCTTTGGTTAACTATATTCTGTTGTGGATTTTTCTGATACATCTCAGTTAGCTTTGGCCTTACACTCTGTTAGGAAATTGGGGTAATGATGTTGTCTTGTGAATTTATGCAGATGGTATGCTTCCTTTCGAGTTTCAGCCCCCTAATTCGAACCTCCTTCTGACGGTGGCATCTTGAGCATGAATTTACTTGATAATGTCCCCAAAACTTATTTACTTGATGAATGGTGTTCTAATTTGGAATCCAAGGTTGCATGAACTCTTTTGGCAAATCGAATCAGTCCCTAATTCTTTTACTCTTCATCTTTCTCGGCTGTCCCGTATGATAAGAACAAATATAATCACCTGATATGATGCCCATGGCACGGATCGATAATGGGAGTAGGACGCAGCTTCGGTTGTGCCACTCCCGGCACTCGATGATGACATTGTTCTGAGAGTGTCGAAAAAAATTCTAACATTTTCTGTACTGTCTGTTCTCTTTTGATGTGCAGGTTAGCTGAGGATTCATGGAGAAGTTCAAATACGAACATGAAGACCTTTAGATACTTTTAGGATTTAGGATAGATGCTTTAATGTAATCCCTTAGGATTTGAGACTTTTAATGTACTTCCTTGTAACAGTACTTTGTAAAATATGAAGCAACATCCCCATTCTTGTATGATAGCATTATTTATGAAATAAAATTCTCAAAGTTTTGAATTTATTTATATTCTATTCTTAGTTAAAAAATATAAACAAATGTGAATAAATCCACAAGTATTTAATTCATTAACATAGGCATAAAACATAAATATTTCCAAGTGGTATTTGTGATCCTAATCTCATCATCCGACTAAAATGTTAACCAATTGTTTCATAACCAAACTCATATGGGCACCATGGTCACAACATTTTCAGCATCAACAGCAAACTAATCGTAATTAAACTCCACTGACCAAATGCCAAATCTCAATATGATCAGAACTGGTGATTGATAAATGCCTCAAAACTATAACGCATCAAATGCCTCAGAATTTTAATAACAGCCCGTCTTCAAGGAATTGGTAGAATTTGTGTAAAATGACCAAAATACCCCTGGGACCAAATAATTATTATGATAATATTTCTCACCCAACCTCTCTTTGATGTTGGCAAAAAATCATGAAGTTTGACTTTGGTTTGACCACAGTTGACCTCAGTTTGACTTTTTAACTGCATTGACTGCTTTTGACTTATCTGATTATCTGACTGAGCAAACTTTTGAGAAAAGTCTTGAAACTTGACATGGGGTTCTTATACACATATAAGATGTTATGAAGCTCACTTGAAGTCTTGGAAGTCCATTTAGCCTGATTAAAGTCAAAACCCTAATTTTGGATGCACTGCTTAGGAGGTGCATTGTCTGAGGGAATTGTCAACTCTTCTAACCAATTGTGAACTTTGTGAACCTTGTGAACCTTCAAGAAGCAACCTATGGACTTCATGAACCTCATGAAAGGTCTTGTAGATGTTGAGAAGTTTGTGAACCTTGTGAACCTTCAAGAAGCAACCTATGGACTTCATGAACCTCATGAAAAGGTATTGAAAGCACTGTGGGACTTGTGAACCTTGTGAACCTTCATAAAGTAGCTTGTGGACTTTATGAACTTCATGAAAGGTTATGCAAGTTGTTGGAGAACTTGTGAACCTTGTGAACCCTCTTAGAACACAAAGTCTTGTATTGTGAGGGCAAATTTTAGGGTGCAACACATCCACCACAGGAAGTCAACCAATTCTCCAGACTATGTCAATAATGAACAACTCTATTTCATGTATTGCCTTAGTCAGAGCACCAAGGTAGATCTTCCATATATTCTGTTTATGCATCTGTGGAACCACATCAATGCATCTAGAGAATATGTGAAAGAGAAAGGACAGAAGATCAGAACTTGGATCCCCTTTGGAAGGTTGATCTCAGATCTTCTTACTGAGAATGGTTTGGTAACTGCTCTGTACGCTGCTGGAGTTACAGAGGAATTAGAGTTTATAATGGGAAAGCCTCTGAATGCTAAAAGTCTTCTGAGACTCAAAATTGTTGATGAACTCACAACAGCTCCCAAGAAGCTGAATATGTCTGAATTGAATAAGAGGGTTCCTATAGATGACTTTCCTTTATTCTTTGCTGAAGAACCCAGACATATAGTGCTTACGTATATTGATGAATGCAAGAAGGAAGGAAAACCTGTTCCTGCTAATGTGTTTCAGCTAGTTAAACAACCACTACCAGATGCAGGAGAAGAAGAAGCACAACTCCAGAGGAAAAGGACTCAGCCTGTAGAAGAATCTGAACCTATTTAGAAGAAGGTCAAGATTGCTGAGAAGCCCAAGAAGCTCTTGAAGAGAAAAGATTCTGAAGAAGCTGCCTCTGTACCTGCCAAGAGGATTAAAGTAAAAGGTACTAAATCATCTGTAACTTCTGCAAATCTTGTTATTAATGATTCAAATGTTAAGTCTGTTCCAAAATCACCTGCTACACAAACCACTTCTGTTACTGCTCCCACTTCTGTTTCACCTCAAAAACAAACACCTGTTCCTACTCAAATTCCAACACAAACAACAACACCAACAGTTTCTGTACCAAAACCTTCTCAACCCAAAATTCATATCAAACACTTTGTTCCACGTCCTCAACCATCAGATCATCAACCATCAGATCATCAACCATCAGATCAACAACCATCAGAACAACAACCATCTAAAAAACAACCATCTGAAAAACAAAAATCTGTTCAACAACAAACCTCTGAACATCCAGAGAACCAACCAAAAGAAGTTCAACCAGAAAAAGCCTCTGACAATCCACCATCAAATAATCCACCTTCTGAACCTATTGCACCTGTTACTTCTGAACCTACAAAAGTAACCTCTGCTCCTGTTTCATCAGAACCACCATCCAAACAATCTGATATTCCTTCAGAACCTACCAATACATCTGAACCTCACATCCCTGAGACAGAAGTTCTTGATGTCACACCTTTAAAAACTGTGTTTCAAGTATCTTCTACCTCTTGTACACCAACCACATCCTCTAACTCCTCAGAATCAGAAATCCACCCAGATTTTCTAATCTCTCCATCTGACAAATACTCTGAGATGAACCAACCTGAACCTGAACCTGAACCTACCATACCTTCAAAAACTCCCATTCCAGATCCTATTCCTCCACCTGCACCATCATCTGAGATATTAATCCCCACTTCCAATCCAACATCTTCTATATCCTGTGCACAAGTTTCTTCTCTTTTTCATAATCTGTCTTATGGTTTCAAACTGAAAGACTTTTATGACAGAGTTGAACCATCTGACCCCTTCAAACCTCTGAAACCCAAACTCACACAGGCTCTTCCATCTGTACTTGTTTCATATATTCAATCAATGTCCAATGTAGGATCTTTAGCAACCATATCTGCAACATCTGGTAAAGTTGTTGGTTCAGTTCTGCAAATTGCATCTGATAACACTGTTGCATCTGCTGAACCACCAAAATCTGCTTTCACACCATACTCAAATAAACCTTTTGATGTTGTTTACCCTCACAGAAGACCAAAACCTCATTTGCTTACTGCTTTAAACAGATCCCTACCTCAAAAACCAGAAATTCCTTTCTTTCCATACTATCCTCTTCCTCTGATTTCCATCCAAAAATCACTTTTTCCACCAACTCCCCAACCCAAACCTATCATCTGGAAACCTTGCTAAAACCTCTGCCCAGACTTAATATTGATCATTTATTTCAAACTTTTTTGCAAGAAATACATATGTCTTTAGGTACTGTTCAGAAGAAATGCTCAGAAACAATGGATGTCAAAGAATCTGACATCATCTGGAAAGGATTCATAAACAGATTCAACACTGTAGCTTCAAATTTGAAGAACGTCTGTTCTGATGAGGCAAAGCTCAGAGCTGAAAGGACTCTATTCTGGACTGTCAACAAAACTGAACCTCTGCTTCGTTTAGATGCTCCTCCACCATCAACAGAATCTACTGATAATGCATTGACTATGACTCTGGTAGAACCCTCTTCAGGATCTACAGAACCAATGGCAATTGACTCTGTTCAGACTACAGAACCTCTTAATTCTTCATCTGAGATAAATACACAACATTCAGACTTTGAAGACAAGATTGCTGCTCTGGAGGCTGGACAGTCAGAGATCAAATCCTGGATGGCTAAGCAGGATAAGAAGTCTGAGGATATGACAGAATGGATGTCAAAGCAAGATGAAAAGAATGAAACTATGACTAAGTGGATGTCCAAGCAAGAGCAATCATCCTCTGAGATTACAGATCTATTGAAGATGCTTTTGTCCAAACACTCTTAGATAATTGTTTTCATTCTAATGTTTTTGCATCTGTTGTTTGCATCTGTACATTATTGTTATATCTGCTAATGTTTGCCTATGTACTTCTGATCTTTTGAATGAATCACAGTTTTCTCCATTGAATTATCTTATTTATTGTTCCTTTTATTTGTCCTTTTAAATGTTTTTACTTTTTGCTTATGACAAAAAAGGGGGAGAAAATATAGATCTAAACTGTTTAATATAACTTCACCAGAATGAATCTTCAGACATATCTATTCTATCTAACATTTAATCTCACTATTTTAGAACAATTGATAAGTACACTATATAAAAGAAACTCTGAGTCTCTCAGATCATCTGCCTTTTATCAAACTCTAAATTTTATATCTGCAAGACATTCTGACCTTCAAATGTTATAAGAACAAACAAGATCTAACTCTGAAGATTACTCAAGACAAAAGGGAAGTCTCTATTCCTTTTTCATATTTAACTCAGGGGGAGATTCATCATCTCAGGGGGAGTTATAATTCTATATGTTCAGTTAAATAAAATTTCTGATACTTTTTGTCATCATCAAAAAGGGGGAGATTGTTAGAACACATATTGGTTCTTAATAATAACTCTTTGTTTTGATGATAACTGTTAGGAAATTTTATATTTAAGAATTATATACTCTAAAATTTGTTTGAGAGTTTTACTGCAGATTGAAATAAAATTAACTCTCTAAAAGCAAATCTGTATTGTATACAAGAAGTTATCCTGACTCTGAAGCGCCAGATGCATCCTACAGAAGATTCTGATTGATGTTTACAGAAGATCCTGAGCGTAGTCTTCAGAAGCATCTGAAGCATAGAAGAATATTGTATGAAGAGTTTCTCAAAGCATAATTCTACAGTAGTTTCTAAAAGTACTAACGCTGCCAAGTACTGAAGTTCTGTGTCAAAAATGCTCTGATGATCAACACGCTGAAAGCATACATGCTGCAGAAGACTCTGATACAACAAAGTTCTGAACATCATTAGAAGACTCTGACTCATTCAGATTCTGAAGAACTTGCTGAAAACTGAAGAAGAAATATTCAAGAATATATCCGTTGGAGTAAATCAACGTCTTTTTCCTCATTTGTGCTAGACACAATTACACAGACAAAAAGGATTTTTTTTGTGTTATCTACTTCAAGGAAAGGTCACTTGATGTGAAGACAAAAAGGCTCAGACCTTTTTGGGACTCTCTTTTCAATGCTCAGCATCCTTGGATCAGCTGCCTATAAAAGGAAGACTCCACAACATTCTTCAGTTACACAATTTGCTGAAAAGAAATCATATTATTCTAAGCTCTCATTCTTTCATATTCTTCTTAGAATTTCTTGTACTTAAATTTAAGAGAAAAATCACTGTTGTGATAAAAGCTTTATAGAAGCATTAATACTCTTGTATTTGATTTACATTGATTGTAAAGGTTATTCCTTAAGAGGATTCAGTTTGAATCAGTAGCTCTTGAGAAGACTAAGAACAGTTGTTCTTATGTGTTACTATTGTAATCAGTTTGATTTAATAGTGGATTAAGTCCTTGTTGAGAAAGGCAAATCACTCTAGGAAGGGTGGACTGGAGTAGTTGGTTAAACAAACCAGGATTAAAATAATTGTGTGATTATTTTTTAAGTCTTAATCTTTCATACTTATTCAACCCCCCTTCTAAGTATTATCTTACCTTCAAATACGACTAAGTATCTTTCGATAAAATCAAACCAATATTTGTAGTCTGAACCACGGACGCTCTGATTTCTCATTTGTCAATGAGAATACGTAGGCACAAGATTGCGATGATCTTTGTGAGCACGATTCCACAATTCCCCACAATTCCACAACCTCCTATCCTTTCTCCCGTAGTCTCACACGAGCTACGGACGCTCTGATTCTTCACTTCTTACAAGTGAAAATACGTAGGCATAAGGTCCCTAATCCTTGGTGAGTACTCTAATCTAAAAGCACCTTTTTCCCCCTTAATATTCTAAACCTTTTACATTACCTTTACACCTTTTATTTTGGAAGAAAACAAACAAGCTAGGCTAACATTTCTCACGAATCGAATTAAGAGGTTTCTGTTGAGTACAACGGACGCGAGGGGTGCTAATACCTTCCCCTCATGTAACTGACTCCCGAACCTAGAACTTGGTTGCGATGACCATGTTCTTTCCCTAAAGGTTTTATCAATATTTTCCTATCCCTTGGGATAAATAAAGTTCAGTGGAGACTCTATGTTTTCCGCGACTATTCGCGAAGGATCATGCTTTTTTCGAGGTACGACAGCTGGCGACTCTGCTGGGGATTATGCATTACCCTATGCAAGAGAGAGCCAAGCCTAAATTAACTCAATTTGTAAGTGTTAGTCTCGCCTGTTTGTGTTCATCCAATGTTGTTTTTTGCTTGCTTGTTTATTTACTTACTTGTTTATTTTTATTATGTACCCTATTTGTATTTCTTGTGATTATTGGGTTTCTCTGGTTATGGGGTACTATGTGAGATGGCTATGTGTCCGAGTCTGAGAAAAACTTAGGATTATAATGGTGGTCGTGTAGTGGAATCCCTCGAGGAGTCTTTCTCGTTGGGAGTATACGAGGACCCTGCTTAGAGTTGATTCCCTTGGAAATGTTATTATCGTGGTGAGCCTTCACCATGGTAGTAATGTTTTCGAGCCTAAATTGATAACTCTAAGGACCTTTTAACCTTACTTCCATGGTGGTTGGTAGTATTAACTCATAAAGGTCACTCCTTGTTGGGTCGATACGAAAACCCCAATCATATGAGATCCCTTGAACGTATCATTATTCTGACAATGATATTTTTAACCTCGATCTATGACTCTGAGGTCCCTTTAGAAACCTTGGACTCGATGGTTGTGTAGTGGAGACTCACGAGGAGCCTTTCTCGTGGGACGACGCGAAAACCTCACCTAGAGGAGATCCTTAGAGGGTATTATTATCGGATGAATCTTTATCATGGCAATAATATCTTTGAAAAGATCTATGACTCTAGGCACCTACCCACGTAGAGCCTACCCATGGGATTCCTTTGATCAGAAATAGCAGTTACTTACCCACTGTCATTGCCTGACCTGAGAACGTGATACCTGTGACCCTGAGCTTCGTTTTGTTTGCATTTGCATATCATTTCATTGCATTTGCATCTCATATGCATTGCATATCTTTCTCCAGAACCAGAAACTCACTGCGTCCTTTGTCTATGACCAGCAATGTGATTCCTGACACTCGTTTAGAACGAAGAACTGTGTCTCAAAAAATGGTGGACGAGCTAGTGAGGGGACAAGAGGATTTGAAGGAGGAGATAAATCTTTTGAAGAGCCAAATGAACTGGGTCTTGGAAACTTTGCAGGATTTGTTGAGAAAAGAAGGTCATTCCATGCCCATTGCTGTAGTAAAGAAAGACAATTCTCTACTTTCACCTGGTGTTACTCTGAGTCAAGAGCCATTCCATCAGGAATCTACTCACTTACCAGCATATGACCCTTCTTCAAGATGTCATCTTCAGCCCTTGACCGCCAGATCAACAGACCAACTTCCAGTGGTTATCTTCCCCTAAGGGTATTAGAATCAGGATCAAGGGCAGGATCAGGATCAGAACATAAGGAACAAAAATCACTTCAACTCGATTTCTGTATCATACAGTAAGATCTACCCGCAGTTGGTTCATAATTCGTTGGTAACTCCTCGGCCCATTGAGCCTATGCCAACCCCATATCCTATAGAATACGATCCAAATCTGACATGTGAATATCATAGAGGGGCTATATGACATGACTTAGATACTTGCCTTGTGTTGCAGTCTAGAGTCAGGTGTTTGGTTAACAACACGAAGTTAATCTTCGAAAAAGATCACCCAAAGGTGAAACGTGAGTGTTAGAACACAGATTGGTTCTTAATATTATCTCTATGTTTTGATGATAACTAATATGAAATTTTGTATTTAAGAATTATATACTCTAAAATTTGCTTGAGAGTTTTTACTTCAGATAGTAAAGGAATTAACACTCCAGAAGCAAATCAGAATTGAACACAAGAAATTAGCTAGACTCTGAAGTGCCAGATGCATCCATTAGAAGATTCTGATTGCTGCCAACAGAAGATCCTGAGCGTAGCCTCCAGAAGGATCTGAATCAGAAGCTCCAGAAGAATCTGAAGCAAGTCAGAAGCATCTGAAGTAAAGAAGAATGTTGTATGAAGAGTTTTTTCAAAGCATGGTTTCTACAGAAGATTCTGAAAGTACTAAAGCTGCCAGTACTGAAGCTCTGTGTCGAATATGCTCTGATCTTAAACACGCTAAAAGCACACCTGCTGCAGAAGACTCTGATTCAACAAAACTCTGATCTTCATCAGAAGACTCTGACCCAATAAGACTCTGATGAATTTGCTGAAAGCTGAAGAAGAAATATTCAAAGATTATATCCGTTGGAGTAAATCAAACGTCTCTTTCCTTATTTATGCTAGACACAAGAACACAGACAAAAAGGATTTTTCTGTGCTTTCTTCTTCTAGGAAATGTCACTTGATGTGAAGACAAAAAGGCTCAGACCTTTTGGACACTCTTCTCAATGTGTAGCTCTCCTTGGATCAGCTGCCTATAAAAGCAAAACTCCACCAAATTCTTCAGTTGACGGATTATTGAAAAGAAATCAAACATTCAAGCTTTTATACTTTTATATTCATTCTAAGAATTTATTTCTTTGTTCTAAATAGTTAAGTGAAATATCACAGTTGTGATAAAGCTTTATAGAAGCAATCTTAAACACTTATATTGATTCTACATTTGATTGTATTCCTTAAGAAGATCCAGTTAGGATCAATAGTTCTTGAGAAGACTTTGAACTGTTGTTCTAAGTGTTAAACTATTGTAATCAGTTGATTTAATAGTGGATTAAGTCCTTGATTGAGAAAGGCAAATCACTCTAGGAATGGTGGACTGGAGTAGTTGAGTTCAACGAACCAGGATAAAAATACTTGAGTTTTTATTTATAAGCTTTAATCATCATACTTATTTAACCCCCCTTCTAAGTATTATCTCACCTTCAGTTGGCATCAGAGCTCCGGTTCTGTGTGTGCTACCACTTAACAGTGTCAGTAAAGATCCAGAGAGAAATACTTTGATATATATATTTTGTTGTTACTATGGCTGAAAACACAATGTCTAACGTTAACAATAAATATGAAGAAAGGGATAGAATCAGCACCAAACCCCCTATGTTTGATGGGGAGAAATTTGACTATTGGAAAGACAAAATAGAAAGTTTTTTCCTTGGATATGATGCTGATTTGTGGGACTTGTCATTGAAGGCTATGAACATCCTACTAATGGGGATGGCAAGAAAATTGATAGAAAATCAATGACAGAAGCCCAGAAGAAGGATTTCAAAAATCACCATAAAGCTAGAACTATATTGCTTAATGCAATCTCTCATACTGAGTATGAAAAGATTACAAACAGAGAAACAGCTCATGACATGTTTGAATCTCTAAAAATGACTCATGAGGGAAACTCTCAAGTCAAGGAAACAAAGGCTCTGGCTCTGATTCAGAAGTATGAAGTCTTCAAGATGGAAGACTCTGAATCTGTGGAAGCAATGTTCTCCAGATTTCAAATACTCACAGCAGGCCTAAAAGTTCTGGACAAGGGATACTCCACATCAGATCATGTAAAGAAAATCATCAGAAGTCTACCTACCAGATGGAGACCAATGGTGACTGCCTTGAAGATGGCTAAAGATCTGAACAAGATCTCTTTAGAAGAACTCATCAGCTCACTGAGGAGTCATGGAATTGAGCTTGAGGAAGATGAACCTCAAAAGAAAGAAAAAGGTAAATCTATTGCTTTAAAATCTAATAAATCTGCTAAAGCCCTGCAGGTAATAGAGGAAAGCTCTGAAGAATCATCATCTGAAGATGAAGATGAACTGTCCATGTTGTCCAGAAGAATAAACAAACTCTGGAAGCACAAGGGAAAGAAGTTCAACAACTTCAGAAAATCTGATCATAGAAAGGAATCTTCTGGGCACAGAAGATCTGGCAAGAAAGAAGTTGTATGCTATGAGTGCAAAGAACTTGGGCATTACAATAATGAATGTCCCAAACTTCAAAAAGAAAAACCCAAGAGGAAGTTTGACAAAAAGAAGAAGGTTCTGATGGCAACATGGGATGACTCAGATGAATCTGAATCATCTTCTGAATCAGAAGAAGAATGTGCTAATGTTGCACTAATGGCCATCACAGATGATCAGGAAGAGGAAACATCAGGATCTGAAGCTGAATCAGACTCTGACTCTGAAGAGTTATTTTCTGAACTATCCAGAGCTGAACTTGTTGAGAGCTTGTCTGAAATGTTGGAAAGCTACAGCAAGATCAAACTCAAATACAAGAAGCTGAAAAGTAGTCTTGAATCTGAGATTAATCTTCTGAATGCAGAACTTGTTGAGCAAAAAGAAATTAATCTGAAAATCAAAAATGACTTTGAAATAGCTCAGCAAGAATCTGAATCTGAGACTAAGTCATGTGAAAACATTTTAGAAAAATATGACTGTAGCTTTCAGAGATTCCTTACTAAGAGCATAGACAGAAGCAAGATGGCTTCTATGATCTATGGTGTTAGTGGGAACAACAGAAGAGGTATTGGATATGAATCTTCCTCTGGAAGCAATCCAAAATCTGTTGACAAACTCTTCATCAAGAAGACACCTCTGTACTCTCAATTTAAGTTTGGTCACTTAAATGATGTTAAACACACAAGCTCTGAGAAGAATACTTATGTGTTTAAACTCAAGGTGAGTCAGAATAAACATTATGTTGAAAAACAGAAGTTTAGACAAACCTCCAGAACCACTAACCCTAAAGGACCCAAGAAGATCTGGGTACCTAAAAGTAAAATAATTCATGTTGCAGATGTTCTTAGCAGCAAGGTCAGGACGCCAATCATGGTACCTGGACTCTGGATGCTCACGACACATGATAAGAGAAAGGTCTATGTTCCAAAGCCTGGAGCTTAGATCTGGAGGTGATGTGAAATTTGGAAGGAACCAGAAGGGTAAGATCATTGGATCTGGCACCATTGGAAACGGTAAACTTCCATCTATTACTAGTGTTTTACTTGTAGAAGGGTTAAAACATAACTTATTGTCCATAAGTCAATTAAGTGACAATGTTTATGATATTACCTTTAATCAAAAATGTTGTAAAGATATTAGTCAAAAGGATGGCTCTATTCTATTCAGTGGAAAGAGGAAAAATAACATTTATAAAATAAATCTTTCAGAACTTAAGGTTCAGAATGTTAAATGCCTATTGTCTGTTAATGAAAAGCAATAGGTCTGGCACAGAAGATTGGGCCATATTAATATGAGACGTATATCTCAGATTAATAAACTTAATCTTGTCAGAGGACTTCCTGATCTGAAGTTCACCTCAGATGCTCTTTGTGAATCATGCCAAAAAGGGAAGTTTTCAAAATCATCTTTTAAATCAAAAAATGTTGTTTCAACCTCCAGACCACTAGAATTACTTCATATTGATCTGTTTGGACCAGTGAAAACTGCATCCATCAGAGGCAAGAAGTTTGGATTAGTCATTGTTGATGACTATAGCAGATGGACATGGGTAAAGTTCTTAAAACACAAGGATGAGTCACATTCTGTGTTCTTTGACTTCTGCAAGCAAGTCCAGAATGAAAAAGATTTCAAAATTATCAAAGTCAGAAGTGATCATGGTGGTGAATTTGAAAATAAACTTTTTGAAAAATATTTTTCTGAAAATGGCATAGCTCATGATTTTTCCTGTCCTAGAACTCCACAACAGAATGGAGTTGTAGAGAGGAAAAACAGAACTCTAAAAGAAATGGCCAGAACCATGATCAATGAGACAAATCTGGCAAAACACTTTTGGGCAGAAGCAATCAACACAACTTGTTACATTCAGAACAGAGTGTCTGTAAGACCTCTTCTGGAGAAGACTCCATATGAACTGTGGAAGAACAGAAAGCCCAACATTTCATATTTTCATCCTTTTGGATGTACTTGTTATATGCTTAACACTAAAGAGAATCTTAACAAGTTTGATTCCAAAGCACATAAGTGTTTTATGCTTGGATATTCTGAACGCTCCAAAGGCTACAGAGTATACAACACTGAGACACAGATTGTGGAAGAATCTATTCATGTAAGATTTGATGATAAGCTTCGCTCTGAAAAGCCAAAGCAGTTTGAAAGTTCTGCAGATAGAGAAGTGATTCTCACAGACTCTGAAGGCTCAGAGGCAGAAAAGGCTAAAGAGAAAGAATCTGAAGCAACTCCAAATGATATTCCCTTATCTTCTCAATTGGACAACTTACACATTTTTGAAAGATCAAATGTCAGAGGATCTTCTTCCAAAATCAAGGCATCTCACCCAGAAGATGTGATTATTGGAAAGAAAGATGATCCAATCAGGACAAGATCCTTTCTCAGAACATCTGAATCTTCATTGTTTGGCTTAGTGTCAATAATTGAACCAACATCTGTAGATGAGGCTCTGAAAGATAATGAATGGATTATTACCATGCAATAAGAGCTAAATCAATTCACCAAAAATGAAGTTTGGGATCTGGTTCCTAGACCTAAAGGATTCAACATTATTGGAATAAAATGGGTCTTCAGGAATAAGTTGAATGAAAAGGGAGAAGTTGAAAGGAATAAGGCAAGACTGGTTGCTCAAGGTTACAGTAAGCAAGAAGGAATTGACTATACAGAGACTTATGCTCCTGTTGCCAGGTTAGAGTCTATACGTTTACTCATTTCTTTTGCTGCACAGAATAACATCACTCTATATCAGATGGATGTTAAAAGTGCCTTTCTTAATGGTATTATAAAAGAGGAAGTATATGTCCACCAACCTCCTGGTTTTGAAAGTGAAAACTTTCCAGATCATGTTTTTAAACTAAAGAAATCCCTTTATGGTTTAAAACAAGCTCCCAGAGCTTGGTATGAGAGGTTGAGCAATTTCCTTCTGGAGAAAAATTTTATCAGAGGAAAAGTGGACACAACTTTATTCTGTAAAACTCTTAAGAAAGATCTGTTGATTTGTCAAATATATGTAGATGATATTATTTTTGGATCAACAAATATTATGCTTGGAAAGGAGTTTACTAAATGTATGCAGGCAGAGTTTGAGATGAGCATGATGGGAGAATTGAGATTCTTTTTGGGAATCCAAGTCAACCAGACTCCAGAATGCACCTACATACATCAAACCAAATATGTTAAAGAGCTTCTGAAGAAGTTCAACATGGTTGATAGTAAGATGGCAAAGACTCCAATGCACTGATGCGTGTTTTTCGCAAGTGTACGAATCACGTCAAAGTAATATAAAAGATTATCGAATCCACAGAGACCAAGTGCCAATCTATCGTACCTGTTGTTATGGTGTTTATCTAAGGCAACTATTTTTAAGGGTTTTAGTAAGGGTGCAATGGTAAATAAAATTATAATTTTAAATAATAAATAAAAGACAGGCTCGAATGTAATTCACGTAATCAATGATAATCCAGTACTTGTTAATGGAACTACTTATGGGCAATGTTTTCTCCTTTGAAAAGAACTAATTTAACAGGAACTGTCGCTTTCGCGTATTCAGAACCGAGTTGTACTCTCTAATCAACCCCTCCTATTGTCACGGATAGAAAGGTGCGTACTGCGTTAGAGTAGTAAACCTATTTTTAAGAAATATAGTTTCTTAACAAAGTTGAAAAGTATTTTAACCTGGACTTCTTAGCAAAAAGAGGTTCTTATGAACCAGACTCTAAATCTCATAACGCGTCCGAAAATCGTTTTAAAATCTCTTTTCTTTTTAATCTAAAAACTCCTAATGAACTATACAAAGCGCTTTTGGCTGTTTTTGAAATAGTTAAAAACAATTACTTGAATTGAAAGATAAAATAGCCCTTGGGTGTTTCCACGAACAATTATACTGATTACTGGTTTAATTACGATCCTTACATTCTAACCTTTATGGGATTAGTTAGACATGATAAAGTAAATATTCTTTTTATAGTTTTTCATATAAGTAATTTAAAGCGAGTGCGGGAAGTAAACAAAGTAAATGTGCGAGTGCGGGAAATAAACAACGTAAATGTGCGAGTGCGGGAAATAAACAACGTAAATGTGCGAGTGCGGGAAATAAACAACGTAAATGTGCGAGTGCGGGAAATAAACAAAGTAAAGTGCGAGAAAGTAAATAAAAGTAAAGCAATGCGGAAAAATAAAATACGAACTGGAATTAAAATGGCGGCAGGATTAACTTCCTCCAGAGTGCTCCAAAACTCGAACCACAGACAGATTACAGACTCGATCACTCGATTGCAGAGGCACCCCGATGTGGAATGGCAACTGCTTTATAACTGATATATGCCTAGAGAATTCTAATTCTGGATGAAGAAAAACGAAAATCTAAGGTCCTATTTATAGGAGAAACTGAAAGCGCGAAATGACCGGGACGCCCCTCCACTAAAAAGTGGAGGTTATAGATTTTTGCCTTGTGGCGCCCGCCACAGGCCTATGGCGCCCGCCACGGTCCCTACAGGGGATGATGTAGTGGGGATCGTGGGTCTTGGAGGTTGAGGAGTGGTCTTGAGACGTGGCCACGTCATGGCTAACCCCATGGCGCTCGCCACAGTGGGTGCCGTAAGTGCAAAATGCTGAATTTCTAGGTTTTCGTCCGTTTTCACTCCTTTTTCGCTCCTTTTCCCGATTCGAGCTCCGATTATTATAAAAACCTGAAAACATAAGAAAACAAAGCAATAACAAAGCAAAACAACGATAAAAGCTAAGAATGCATGCGAAATCGGAGTCAGAAATACGGTGAATTTTAGTGTGATCAAATTCTCCCACACTTAAACCTTTGCTTGTCCTCAAGCAAACATTAAAGCTTAAGAAAATATGGTGTCAACACTTGTCTTTGGGCTAAAGGGATTCTAAGTTCAAGTCAGGATGCAGTGACAGATACTAACTAAGTGAACCAAGGGTACCATAGTAACACAAACACAAACTTCAATCCTATATTAACCACTCCATGTCATCCCACGATACCTAGGCCTATCTTCTCATCTTTTTGTGTCCTTTTCATTCAGGCGCAATCACATTAAGCCCGTTATCCGTACATGCTTCATAGTAGAGTGACCGGTTAGTGATTCTGATCCATAACATAAGGTTTCTGGCACATAAGCATGTGTAAACCTGTTTTTATTTCGCCTAAATGTAGCTGCGGGGGATCGGATCGTAATCCTCCCTACCAAGTTCAGTGCCAGATACCTCTGAACCAACTAACAATAGGTGACTTGCAATTTTTTTCTTTTTGTGGCAAAATTTTTTTCTTCTCTTTTTTCGGTTTAAATGACTTTGTGAGGGTCACCTATACCAGAGTTTGCCTTTTTTTCTTTTTTTATTAGCACTGGATCATTCACTTATATTCATCGGCCCCCTACGTAGAGTATGCTTAGGCCGGAGCTGACTGCTAAAATAAACTACTTAGGACAATTTTTTGAATGATAGTAAAGGCCATGGTGGTGGGGTTTAGGAGTGATTCCTATATTCAAGAGGTCTATGGTGCTAAAATGGTTCTGATGTTTCAAAAAGTTGACCTAAGTCACCACATCCTAATCTAAACTTGTCTCAAAGCCCAAAAATCATGTGAAACAACATTGTTTTCTTTTTAAAAATTTTCTGGTAAGGCTAAGGAAATGGGAAAAAATGAAGATGAACTAAAAAGACACTATACTGGTGACTCGTCAGACTCATGCATTATCTAAGAAAAATAAATTACTGAAAAGGGAAATAACTGAAAGGAAATTAACTAAAAAGGGAAATAACAGAAAGCAATAAAATCCCCTCCCACACTTAAATCGAACATTGTCCCCAATGTTTCGAAATAAGATAAGGGGGGTAACCTGGAAAAAGACTACTGAGGAGGGGCACTGGTGCCTTCGCCGTCCTGATGTGATGGTCTGGAACGACGGGATCTACTACGATGCTGGTCCCTCCGGTCGAGTCGTGCTGATAAAGCAGCCTGAGCACTCCGGACCTCTCGAAGGTTACCCAAGATGGAACCCTGAGTAGCCTCTACAAGCTGGTAGTGTCGGCTGTTGAACTCTCTCTGACGGTTCTGCTCTAATGAAATATCGTTCAAGGTACGGCAAACGTTGCTATAGGAACGATCCGAAACCAATCGCGATTGTTGCATGAAGCTCATATTGTCCGTCAGCTGTTGTGAAATAGTAGAGAGAAGGTCATCACGCCTTTCCTCTCTAGCTATCATATCACGCCACATCTCCTCGGTGACAAAGAATCCAGGAGCAGTACCTGCAACAGGGTTAGAGGAAGATGGTGCAGTGTGTGACTGTGAAGGACGATGGGGGGACATGTGAGGGATGGGAGACTGCTCTCTCCGATCATACTCATCATCAGTGTCATGTGCCTCCCCATCGGGAATATTAGGAGGAAGTGGACCCAAAACACGTGGAGCATTAAGATCATAGGTCCAGTTCCTTTCATCACGTACATCAGTACGTCTACTGCATGGTAAAGCAACAGATGGGATAGCTACCCCATGAACCATCAACTCATAACCACCTTCTCTCCTTGTTCGGCACAATTTCATGTCTTTCAGAAATTTTAAATTAATTGTGCGAGGAGGTAGTGGTTCAAGTGTAGCTATCTCATCATTCAGGCCAAGAGCCCGAGCAATAGACGTAACAAGCCCTCCAAAAACAATCGGTCCTGTTTTATTAGTAAATAAAGTCATGTGGGCAAGCATAAACGGGACCGGATTGATGTGGGTTCTAGTGAGGCATCCTTGCAAAAATAGGAGTTCACGAGCATTAACCTTGTTTGGACTTTCCCGGCCAAAAATAGTACATGCCAAAAGAAGTCTAAAAACTCTTATGGCCGGGTTGTGAATGGTCGACGCAAGTATCCCTTCAAAAGAATTAATTGAAGTACTTGAAAACCTTAGCCAGAAGGTAAATACCTCGGCCGACCATTCAGCATCCAAAGGTTCCTCACAAATCGAACCTTCCCTATGAGGGATTCCTAACAAATCTGCTAGCTCATTGGTACTGAATTCATATTCAATTCCAAACAGTCTAAAAATAGCAGTACCGACAGTGCTAGCAGTGTCAGGACTGACAGTGTATATCAAAGAACTCAAAAACTCAGTTGTCAGCCTCTCATAGGTAGGTTCCTGATTAATGAAAATATTATGCAAGCCTAGAAATTCTAATAAATTAAAAACACTATGATAAATACCCAAAGCATACAGACAGTTATCGTCGACGTACCTAGTCGAGAGGATTTCTCGACTTTGAAGCCTCTGAATAATTTTCCGTTGCCTTTCGCCCGGTCTTCCATCACGAAGAATAAATCCGTTGAACTCCATTGTTGAAAAGCTCCTTAGGTAGTGAAAATAGTAGAAAAGTGGTTTATGAGGGGAATGATAAAGTTTTGATTTTTTTGGTTTTTGATGGATGAAAATGGAAATGGATGTTGGATATGTTTTATGGATGGAGGGTATTTTGGAAATGGGGGAGCTTTAATGGGGTTCAAGGAGGATTTGGAAGGTTGGAAAAATGGGTTTTTGGTGAAGAAAGGGATGAAAATGGTGGAAATGGGGATTGAATCCCGTATTTGGTGATGACAACGGTGTGGCGCCCGCCACAGGGTCTATGGCGCCCGCCACAAGGCCAATTCCTGGGCCTTGTGGTTTTGGATCCTCCTTTTGGGCCTTCCTTGCACCTTGGTCTTCGGGGGGTCTGAATAGCGTTTTCTTCTTCTTTTCAAGGCTTGAGGCTTGCATATATTTTTTTTGTAAAGACAAAAATGAAAATATTTTTGTCTTATATTTTTTTCTTTTGCACGACAAAAAATAAAATACTAAAAAATCAAAAAAGAAAAAGAAAAATTAGTGCATAATATGTATATAAGGAATTCAAAGTGCATTATGTATATAAGGAATTCAAAGTGCATGGAAATATAAAAGTGGAAATGCGATAAATAAAACGAAGTTAAATACTAGGGTAGTGCTGTCAGGGTGGAATGAGTCATGTGGTAGGTTTCTTATGCTGGCTTGATCCACGAATCTCAGCTATCTCCCTCCGAAGCTCGTCGATCGCCTGATGTAGAGCATCGGTCTCTGAGGCATGAGTGAGATCAGAAACCTGCATCTGTAACTCTAAGTCTGCCACTTCCTACTTGAGCAGGGCAGTCTCCTTGCGGAGCTCATAAATCTGTGTTTGTAGGTCGGGTGGCTGCAGAGACATATTGTTAGACATAACAGTGATTCGGGGAGTAAGAGGTGTAGGAGTGTACTCAGCGGCGGGAGGCGATTTCGGCTCTTCGACAGTCTCTCCATAACCCTCTAGAGCATAACTCCAATTGGCAGGATCATGGACACTGGTCATCAGCGGATCTGGTAATGTAAAGTAGTGTATCGCTTCACCGTCGATCAGCAATCTAAACATGTTGGGCTCAAAAGAAGCCCTCCTCATCAGTCCTCTATCAAGACAAAAATCAATATCCAAGGTGGTGTAGCAGCAGAAGGTCCTGAGGTGCAATAGCTTGCGAGACAAACCCAATGCAGTAGCAATCTGTGTAACAATCCCACCGACATGGATGATTCCTACTGATGATCTGGCAACACTAGCAAGGCCCTTCAGAAGAAAGTTGCCACAAGCAACAGGGCGAGACTGAGTCGCACAAAACAGTAGGAAAATCTCCTCTTCACTTAGCAGTGTCTCTGTATCTGGAAAACCTAGGAAAGAATGTGCTAGAATCATCTGGAAGTACCTCAATGCAGGGTTGTGGATTACCTGAGAAAACTGGGTAGAAGGATCTTGGCTCCCTCCGCCTGATATTTTAGTCCAAAACTTTTCCACTTCTCTGCTCATAAAATACCCCATCGGAGTCTCTGGAATAGCATCAGGAGTAGTCTGGAAACCTAGTAAATCACCAAACCCTTTGTGAGAGAATGAGTAGTCAATCCCGAACAACCTGAAAACAGCGAGTCCATCGGGTCCAGCCCAAGGGTCATGATGAAACGAGCTGAGGAACTCAAGAGTCAAGTTCCTATAAGTGTTGTTCCTGTCGTCAAACTGGTCCCACTGGAGTTGATGGCATAAAAATCTGACGCTTGGCTCTATCCCCAAGGCATCCATGCAGTCATGGTCAGGGTACCTGGTAGGAGCCATAGGGCGTCTCATGTGAACATAGTAACGCTCTCTCTGTGCATCATCTCTAAAGGCCACGTGCATGTCATCAGGGTTCTGCATTCTGTACAAGGTTAGCAAACAAGTCCTGAAAGCACATACAACATTCAATCGTGAGTCCTGACATAATAACAAATTAAAATAAAGTAAAAATAAAGAAATAAAAAGTACAAAAGTAAGAAAAACCATGGGTTGCCTCCCATGCAGCGCTTGTTTAACGTCATTAGCTCGACGACCGATATTTAAACATCATTGGAAGGATATGGTGGATCACTCAGAGCATGACGGGTGTATGTTGTTGGAATGTCACCTCCTTCGTAGGGCTTCAACCTCTGTCCATTGACTATGAACGGTTTACATGTTTGGTTCTTGATTTCAATAGCACCGGATCTCAGGATCTTAGATACTTCGAAAGGGCCAGTCCATCTCGAACGGAGTTTACCTGGAAATAGTCGTAACCTAGAATCGAACAGGAGAACAGGATCGCCTATTTTGAAGTCTCTTCTTATGATTCTTTTGTCATGCCAAGCTTTTGTTCTTTCTTTGTATATGATGGCATTTTCGTAGGCAGATTGTCTGAGCTCTTCTAATTTGTGGATATCAAGGATACGTTTCTCACCAGCTGTCAAGTAATCCAAATTCAAAGTTTTGATGGCCCAATAGGCCTTATGCTCCAACTCAAATGGTAAGTGACATGATTTTCCATAGACCAGTTGATAAGGGGTTGTTCCTATAGGAGTTTTGAAAGCGGTTCTATAGGCCCATAATGCTTCTTGAAGTTTCTGCGACCAATCTTTTCTAGATATAGAGACAGTCTTCTCGAGGATTTGTTTTATCTCCCTATTAGATACTTCCACTTGTCCATTGGTCTGTGGGTGGTATGGTGTTGCTACTCTATGCTTAACTCCATACTTGCTTAAAAGTTTATCAAATATTCTCGATATGAAGTGTGATCCTCCATCACTTATGACTAAACGGGGTGTTCCAAACCTGGGAAATATATAATTCTTGAATAATTTGATGACTACTCTGGTGTCGTTTGTGGGTGCGGCGATAGCTTCAATCCATTTAGACACGTAGTCAACAGCTACTAATATGTACTGATTTCCAAAAGATGGTGGGAACGGTCCCATAAAGTCTATACCCCATACGTCGAAGAGTTCTACTTCTTGGATATTTCTTAACGGCATTTCATTACGTCTTGAAATATTTCCTGTGCGTTGGCATCTGTCACACTTGACAATGAAAGCATGGACATCACGCCACATAGTAGGCCAGAATAGGCCAGCTTGAAGAATCTTGGCGTAGGTCTTAGATGTGCTTGCATGTCCACCATAGGGTGCAGAGTGACAATGCTCAATTATATTATTTACCTCTTCTTCTGGAACACAACGGCGGAAAATGCCATCTTTACCTCTCTTGAAAAGAAATGGATCGTCCCAATAGAAGTTTCTCACATCACTATAGAACTTCTTCTTCTGGTGGTAGTTTAGATCAGGGGGTATGATGTCAGCGGCTAGGTAATTAACAAAATCTGCATACCAAGGTACATTGCTTATAGCTAAGGATTTATGAAATTGCTCATGAGGGTCTGGGTTATCATCTTCAATGGTTTCTATTTGGGCTATCAGTCTATCGTAGGCAAAATCGTCATTTATGGGTACTGGATCAGGTTTCAGGTATTCTAGCCTAGATAGGTGATCAGCTACCACATTATCAGTGCCTTTCTTGTCACGGATATCCAAATCAAACTCTTGTAATAATAGAATCCATCGAAGTAACCTAGGCTTGGCATCCTTTTTGCTTAGTAAGTAACGAATGGCAGCATGGTCGGTGTAAACTATAATCTTGGCTCCTACTAGATAAGATCTAAATTTGTCTATTGCAAAAACTACAGCTAGGAGCTCTTTTTCGGTTGTTGCGTAGTTGAGCTGTGCAGCGTCTAGGGTTCTACTGGCATAATAAATCACATGTAACTTCTTATCTTTTCTCTGACCTAGAACGGCTCCAACAGCATAATCACTGGCGTCACACATTATCTCAAACGACTCCGACCAATCAGGGGGTTTCATTATAGGTGCTGAAATCAGAGCTTGCTTCAGAAGATTAAATGCTTCAGTACATTTTTCATCGAAGATGAACTCAGCATCTTTCATTAAAAGACCAGTTAAGGGCTTTGTTATTTTGGAGAAATCCTTGATAAAACGTCGGTAAAATCCGGCATGTCCAAGAAAACTTCTTATCTCCCTGATAGTCTTCGGCGGTTTTAGATTCTCTATGACTTCTATTTTTGCTTTATCTACCTCTATACCTTTTTCGGAAACTATATGTCCTAAAACAATCCCTTCGGTGACCATGAAATGACATTTTTCCCAATTTAGCACAAGGTTTACCTCCACACATCTCTCCAGGATTTTCTCAAGGTTGACAAGACAATTTTTGAAATCTGACCCACAAACTGAGAAATCGTCCATAAATACTTCCATGATTCCATCCAAATAATCAGCAAAGATAGACATCATGCAGCGTTGGAAAGTTGCAGGAGCATTACAAAGTCCAAAAGGCATTCTTCTATAGGCAAAGGTTCCAACTGGGCATGTAAAGGTAGTTTTTTCTTGATCTTCGGGGTGAATAGGTATTTGGAAGAATCCTGAATATCCATCTAAATAACAAAAGTAAGAGTGTCTGGCTAGGCGCTCCAACATTTGGTCTATGAATGGTAATGGGAAATGGTCCTTCCTAGTTGCTTTATTTAATTTTCTATAATCTATGCACATACGCCAACCTCCATCAGTTCTTTTTGCTACAGGTTCGCCCTTCTCGTTTTGCACGACTGTGATGCCTCCCTTTTTAGGTACTACATGCACAGGACTCACCCATTTACTGTCCGAGATCTGATATATTATACCTGCCTCTAGTAACTTAAGAACTTCAGTCTTAACTACAGTACTCATTATAGGATTTATTCTACGTTGGTGTTCTCTAGAAGGTTTTGAATCTTCTTCAAGCAAAATCCGATGCATGCATACGGATGGGCTTATTCCTTTTAGATCAGAGATCTTATATCCTAAGGCTGAGGGGTACCTACGTAAAACTTCTAATAATTGATCGGTTTCTTCTTGGTTTAAGGTAGCACTGACTATAACTGGACGGTTCATATCTTCATCAAGAAATTCATATCTCAGGTTTTTAGGCAGTTCCTTAAGTTTTACGGTCGGTTTTATAGGGCAAGGCATAGGATCTGGGGTAAGAGATAAACATTCGTGAAGGTTATCATCAATGTAGGGTGTTTTATAATTGTCATCTTCCAAAATAAGGGTTGATGGCAATTTTATAGATTCAGTTTCTTTTTCTTGTTCTAATTCCCTAATACATTCTTCGATGATATCTAAGGCATAACAAGAATCTCCTATCACAGGTGCCATAAGAAATTTTGACAATATAAATTCTATCTTCTGGCCACCTACCTCAAAAGTTAGTTTTCCCTTTTTAACATCTATTACGGCTCCAGCAGTCGATAAGAACGGTCTACCTAGGAGGATTGGTATGTCGTCATCTTCTTTAATGTCCATGACAACAAAATCAGTAGGTATAAACAGCTGACCTATCCTAACAGGGACGTCTTCAAGTATGCCTATAGGGTATTTAACGGATCTATCGGCTAATTGAAGTGACATCTTAGTAGGTTGTAATTCTCCTAAGTTTAATCTCTCACAAACTGCTAAAGGCATTAAGCTCACACTAGCTCCTAAGTCTAGAAAAGCTTTTTCGATGACATGATTCCCCAAAACACAAGGAATGGAAAAATTTCCGGGATCTTTATCTTTCTTTGCTAACCTATTTTCGGAAATAGAATTACATTCCACGGGTTTCGGATCTTCGAGTCTACGTTTATTTGTAAGTATGTCTTTGAGAAACTTAGCATAAGAAGGTATTTGGGTGATGGCTTCTGTAAAGGGGATTTCTACGTGAAGTTTTTCTATAACCTTAACGAATTTTTGATATTGATTATCGATTTGGGTTTTCTTTAATCTTTGAGGGTAAGGTATTGGTGGTTTGTATGGCGGTGGCGGTACATAGGTTTTATTTTTAGGTTCTTCTCCTTTTTCTTGACTTTCCGGGGTTTCAGGCTTCTCTGGTTCCTTTTCCTCATTCCTCTCAGAAGTTTCGGGCTCACTTAATCTAGGGTTTAAAGGTTCCTTATAAGCGGTTCCACTTCGTAGAGTAATGGCATTAGCTTGCCCTTTCGGGTTTTGTTGAGGTTGTCCAGGGAACTGTCCTCCAGGTGTAGTCTGTGGGGCTTGGTTTAACGCTACCTGAGAGATCTGGGTTTCAAGCATCTTATTATGAGTAATAATTTGATCAACCTTGGTTCCTAACTTGGTAATTAGTTCGTTAACAAGGACGTTATGGTTCATGAACTCTTTGTTTTGTTGTTTTTGAGCAACGATAAAATCTTTTACAACTTCCTCAAAGCTCGGGCTAGGTGGTACAGGTTGCATAGGTTGATTTGTTCTAGGGGCTTGGTAACCTTGTTGTCTCGGAGGTGCGGTATTTTGGATAGGGTTATTATTTTTGTAGGAGAAGTTTGGGTGATTCCTCCATCCAGGGTTATATGTGTTTGAAAATGGGTTCCCTTGGGTATAGTTCACTTGCTCAGTGTTGGTTTCATTCAACAGATTGCATTCGGCGGATTGGTGTCCTTGCGTTCCACATATCTCACAATTCGGCGAAACTGCGGCTACAGTATTCGGAGTTGTACACATATGTTCGACTCTAAGGGCCAACGCGTCCATTTTAGCCTGCATCATGTCTATAGAGCTTAGCTCATGTATTCCTCCTTGGGCTTCCTTCTTTCCCACTGTCGCTCGTTCTACTCCCCATGATTGATGGTTTTGGGCCATATCCTCGATAAGGGCACTAGCTTCAGGGTAAGGTTTGTTCATCAGTGCGCCACCAGCGGCAGCGTCGATGGTCATTTTAGTGTTATAAAGAAGTCCATTATAGAAGGTTTGGATGATTAGCCAATTCTCTAAGCCATGGTGTGGGCATGCTCTTAATAGTTCTTTATATCTCTCCCAGGCTTCGAACAACGACTCTCCTTGGTGTTGGGTAAATCTAGTTATTAGGTTTCGAAGAAGAGCGGTCTTACTTGGGGGAAAATATCTAGCAAGGAAAACTTTTCTAAGGTCATCCCAAGTTGTTATTGAATTGGGTGGAAGGGAATCTAACCATGATAGAGCTTTATCTCTGAGGGAAAAGGGAAATAATCTTAAGCGTATTGCCTCAGGAGAAGCTCCATTGGTTTTAAAGGTGTCTGCTAATTGAAGAAAGTTTTTTAAATGTTGGTTTGGGTTATCAGTAGCGAGACCTGCGAATTGTCTCTGTTGCACTAATTGCAGCAGGGATGGCTTAAGTTCAAAATTATTGGCTGGGATAGCGGGGTTTACTATACTGGAACTAGGTTCCTCGTTTGATGGTTGGGCGAAGTCCTTAAGAGGTCTTCGATTTTGATCTTCGGCCATAGCTCTCCTATTCCTATGGAAAAATAAACGTGCGCGAGCGTAACGTTCAGGTTCAGCTAGAGGGTCTACTAAACTTCCGGCACTGCGAGTCTTTCGCATTGACCGGTGGGTAACAACCTTAGTCTAAACGGTATAACTACAGGGTAATGAAATTTGACGATATTGGTCCCCGGCAACGGCGCCAAAAACTTGATGCGTGTTTTTCGCAAGTGTACGAATCACGTCAAAGTAATATAAAAGATTATCGAATCCACAGAGACCAAGTGCCAATCTATCGTACCTGTTGTTATGGTGTTTATCTAAGGCAACTATTTTTAAGGGTTTTAGTAAGGGTGCAATGGTAAATAAAATTATAATTTTAAATAATAAATAAAAGACAGGCTCGAATGTAATTCACGTAATCAATGATAATCCAGTACTTGTTAATGGAACTACTTATGGGCAATGTTTTCTCCTTTGAAAAGAACTAATTTAACAGGAACTGTCGCTTTCGCGTATTCAGAACCGAGTTGTACTCTCTAATCAACCCCTCCTATTGTCACGGATAGAAAGGTGCGTACTGCGTTAGAGTAGTAAACCTATTTTTAAGAAATATAGTTTCTTAACAAAGTTGAAAAGTATTTTAACCTGGACTTCTTAGCAAAAAGAGGTTCTTATGAACCAGACTCTAAATCTCATAACGCGTCCGAAAATCGTTTTAAAATCTCTTTTCTTTTTAATCTAAAAACTCCTAATGAACTATACAAAGCGCTTTTGGCTGTTTTTGAAATAGTTAAAAACAATTACTTGAATTGAAAGATAAAATAGCCCTTGGGTGTTTCCACGAACAATTATACTGATTACTGGTTTAATTACGATCCTTACATTCTAACCTTTATGGGATTAGTTAGACATGATAAAGTAAATATTCTTTTTATAGTTTTTCATATAAGTAATTTAAAGCGAGTGCGGGAAGTAAACAAAGTAAATGTGCGAGTGCGGGAAATAAACAACGTAAATGTGCGAGTGCGGGAAATAAACAACGTAAATGTGCGAGTGCGGGAAATAAACAACGTAAATGTGCGAGTGCGGGAAATAAACAAAGTAAAGTGCGAGAAAGTAAATAAAAGTAAAGCAATGCGGAAAAATAAAATACGAACTGGAATTAAAATGGCGGCAGGATTAACTTCCTCCAGAGTGCTCCAAAACTCGAACCACAGACAGATTACAGACTCGATCACTCGATTGCAGAGGCACCCCGATGTGGAATGGCAACTGCTTTATAACTGATATATGCCTAGAGAATTCTAATTCTGGATGAAGAAAAACGAAAATCTAAGGTCCTATTTATAGGAGAAACTGAAAGCGCGAAATGACCGGGACGCCCCTCCACTAAAAAGTGGAGGTTATAGATTTTTGCCTTGTGGCGCCCGCCACAGGCCTATGGCGCCCGCCACGGTCCCTACAGGGGATGATGTAGTGGGGATCGTGGGTCTTGGAGGTTGAGGAGTGGTCTTGAGACGTGGCCACGTCATGGCTAACCCCATGGCGCTCGCCACAGTGGGTGCCGTAAGTGCAAAATGCTGAATTTCTAGGTTTTCGTCCGTTTTCACTCCTTTTTCGCTCCTTTTCCCGATTCGAGCTCCGATTATTATAAAAACCTGAAAACATAAGAAAACAAAGCAATAACAAAGCAAAACAACGATAAAAGCTAAGAATGCATGCGAAATCGGAGTCAGAAATACGGTGAATTTTAGTGTGATCATGCACCCTAAAAGCACTCTTGGTAAGGAAGAGGTAAGTAAGAAGGTAGATCAAAAACTCTACAGAGGTATGATAGGATCTCTTCTATACTTGACTGCTTCTAGACCTGACATTCTTTTTAGTGTCTGCTTATGTGCAAGATTCCAATCAAATCCTAGAGAATCACATTTAACAGCTGTTAACAGGATTCTGAGGTATCTGAAAGGTACTACTAACATGGGTCTATGTTACAGAAGATCTGATGAATTTTCATTAGTTGGATTCTGTGATGCTGATTATGCTGGAGACAGAGTTGAACGTAAAAGCACTTCTGGAAGCTGTCAGTTTCTTGGAAGTCATCTAATCTCATGGTTCAGCAAGAAACAACCCACTATTACACTATCAACTACAGAGGCAGAATACATTGCTGCTGCTGGATGTTGTATGCAGATGCTCTGGATGAAGAGTCAGCTAGAAGATTATCAGATCTATGAGAGTAATCTTTCTATCTTCTGTGATAATACTTCTGATATATGTTTGTCAAAAAATCCAATCTTACACTCTAAGGCAAAACATATAGAAATTAAGCATCATTTCATCAGAGACTATGTTCAGAAGGGAATCATAAATTTGGCCTTTGTTGATACAGATCATCAATGGGAAGATATTTTTACAAAACCCCTTGCTGAAGATAGGTTTAAGTTCATTCTGAAAAATATTTGTATGGATTTTTGTCCAGAGTAATATTTATCAGAAGCAAATTTTTACAAATGCAAAAATGCCTAATGATCTGAAGTATTTCATCTGATTATTTGTTAATTTATTTTGATTTTTTTTTGTGAAACTCTGAACTAACAATCCTTAGAGGATCTGAACGTTGGTTAACGTTTCATTTCTCAAGAGAATTCAGAACACATGCAAGCAAACACGTGTCACTCTAAATCTGCATAGGTGGCATGTACATTACTGAAGAGACGTTTGAGGTGAAGTTTGAATAGTGAAAATCTTGATTTCCCCCCCAATTTGTCAGATGCAATAAATGCTTGAAATGATTTTTTATTCTTTTCATTTAATGCTTTGTTCAAACGTGCAAAATTCTGACTGTTTGTATGCCTACTTGCTTTAAGTATAAATACACATCTTCTCTTCACATTCACACTTTTCACATCTCAACATTCTATGTGTTTCCATCTTCTCTTCTCTTTGCATAAAAACCCTAAGCGTGTGACAAAGCAATCTTCAATGGCAACTTCATCATCAACTGTTGCACAATTTCAATCTACAATGGCTGCAGTTACAACTGCTAACGTGGGAGTTACTCATTTTTCTCCACCAAAAAGAACATTGCTCACCCCTGTTGAAAAGCTGGAAGTTCTGTGTGAATCAATGGTAGAATTTGATTCACTTGCTGAGAATGGTTTTGAGTTTCGTTCTATCATAGGTGCTCAAGGATGGGTGAAGTACTTTGATAGACTTTTTGGACCAGTTTACCCTCTTCTTGTGAAAGAGTTCTGGATCCATGCTTCAGTTTACCCTAAGTTTATTCTATCCTCTGTTCTGGGCAAAGAGATTATAATTACAGAGGATCTGATCAGAAAACTTATTGGCTATGAGGAAACAGATAGAGTTTCACACTTGCCAGCTGGGCGTGTGGATATGGATGAAGTGTATTGTTGCGGTGGAAATAGGATATCAAATTATTAATTAATTTGAATCGCAATTCAATTCACAACCGCTCTTTGATTTATCCGAAGGAAAAGGTCAAAAGAGGGAAAACCTATTTTGCATCGTAAACACAATGCGGGGAAAGATCTAGGGTTCGGGGGTTGGTTAAATTTAGGGAAGGTATTAGCACCCTAAACTTCTGTAGTACTCTACAGGAACCTTTTGTTCAGATGTTTACTATTTGCTTTATTATTCTTAAGGTATATGTACAAAGGATTAAAAGTGAGAAAGGAGACCTAAGGGGTTAATTCTAAGTTTACTCGGCAAGACATCGCATCTTGTGCCTACGTATCCTTACGGGAGTGGAATCAGAGTAATCGTAGTTCCCCTCAAAAGGGAGGTTAGAGACTTCTTGACTGTGGTCAAGGTCTCAAGGGGAATAAACATGTCTTAGGGACACGCTTACATGGAGTGTAGAAACTCCAAATCTCTACGTTGAAATGTTAAGTTGTAATTAGGGTTAAATTAGGTTAGGGATTCCGCGGCGGGAAACCCTAAAATGAGCGCGGCGGCTCTTTGACCTAATGCTAGGGGTAAAGTTGTAATTTTGCCTGCGGCGAGACATTTGTGAAAATTAGGGTTGCAAAGGTGTAAGGGTTGAAGGTGAGGACTATTGACACGGCGGCCAAATGCTAGACCTAATTCCTTCGGAGTGTGTAAGGTGACAGAAATATTGCAATACATCAGCCGAAATTTAAATCATACATCATGCAGAAATTTAAATGCGAAAAGTAAACACGATTATTAGGTTCGCGAGGTTACAATTGAGAGACAGATACAAGTATAAAGGAAACTTAAACGAAAACTCAACACAATAGTTAATAAGTATGAACTGCAAAAAATGAACACCCGTTAGTAGGCAGAGTTAGGCAGCAATGAGTTACGAGAAGATGTAAATTGAGATTTTTACTATTGTTTTATTTAAAAATTTAATGATTTGATGTTAGCTTACAAAAGAAATTTTTTTTTAAAAAAGGTTTTATTTTTATATTTACAAAAGTTTTAATTTTATAAAAAAAAAGTTTTAATTTATTCTTAATAATTATATTTTAAAAGGATGAAAATGTTATGTTATTATTTTTTTTATAAAGATTTTTTTAAAATTATAAAATTAAAATGTTAAAAAAAGTTTTTTTTTAAAAACATAAAACAAATTAATTTAAAAAAACAAAACAAAGAAAAAAATAAAAAGGGGAAGAGGGTTGGGCCGGTCACCACATCCGGACCCAACCCATCTATGAGTCATAAGAAAAATTAGGGTTTCCAAACCCCAACTCATTCTCGCGGCGCCGTTTCAATTCGTTCTTCCTCTCGTTTCTCTCATTCTCATCTTTCTTCTTCCTCGCGCCGTGATCATCTCTTTTCCTGAAACCAAAATATGAACCACAAGAATATGTGAGATAACGCATTTACATTTGTTTTGGCCGATGATGTTGAAGCTGAGGCTGTGGAGTCGATTGCCCGCCGTTTAAACGGCGAAGGTGATCTCTTCCTCCGGTGTTTCGCTCGTGGTTTTGTGATGTTCATACGGTGACGAACGGCGACGATGATGAGGCTTCGTCTCTGAGTCTCGGTCGTTGGGGTTTCGCGATCTCCTTCTTTCGCTAGGGTTTGTACGCGATCTGGGTGTTCTTCATTAGGGTTTCTCCGATCTCCTTTCCATCAGGTTGTATCCTCTCTTTTATAACTAATTTCTGGGCCTTTAATCCGTGTGGATTTGTACTATTTTTCTGAGATTAAATTTGATGATTCGATTTGATTTGATTTGATTTGATTTTTTCAGATTGAGTTCCAATAGGATGCTTTCTGATACGATTGGGATCTCGTTTCTTCTCTTGGAATCCTGATTGGGGTTTTGGTGAGATTGAAATCCATTTTTCTGGTATGAATCTGATACTGATTCGTTTGATTGATTCAAAACGAGTTCCAATAGGGATATTTCCTGACACGATACATGATTGAATCCTGTTTCCTCTTTTAGGATTTGATTTGGATTTTCTGATTCTCAGCTGATACGATTCTTCTGACCCTATTCGATTTATCAAATCAGAATCTTTCTATTATTTTTCTGATATGGTTTGCCTTCAGATTGGATTGATTGATGTTTGATTTTGATTCACAGAACTCCTTGATGGATTCTTATCTCTGTTTGATATTTTTGATCTCGAACTGATTCGTTTTTTGATTGGTTTGTTTCTTTGATGCAGCTCAGATTCTTTTCCTCTTCTTCTTTCAGAGAGGGCTTGATATTGAAGCTTTGGTTGAGTCAAAATTGCCGGGAAAGGTCTACGGCGATGATGTTCATCTGAGCCGTGACAACTGATACTCTTTGATGATGCTACGATTGCCTCTGAGGATCTTCGCTTACTTATTCCATTTGAGTTGTTTTAACTGCTAATGATATTTGATTCTTGTGTTTCAGAGCTGATATTTTGGGCAATTGTATCCAACTATGAATTCAAATGTCGCTTAATGTTGCCTCGATACACTTACGCGATAGTGAGTTTGGGCGATGATGATTTGAGCTATGGTGTTTGATTAACCGAGCCATGTGTTTGTGTACTTGTTGGGGCAATGATGCTCATTACTGAGCCCCATTCTGCGCTATGCTTTGCGCTGCAACTTGGTGTCCATTTTTTGTGTGACTTGCCATCCGTATCGGGTGAAGCTTGCCCCCTAACTGACAACCTTTGGTATGTTTTATGCAGCTTGATATAGTTTTGTGTGGATACTTCATTCTTCTTGCTCTATTTGAACTTGCTTTCTTTGTATTAACATGCTGTTACCTTTTTCTTTGGATCCTGTTGGGCATGATTTACAGGATGTTTTCTGATGGCCTTTTGCGTATGAATTTGCCTTCTGAAATATTGTTTTGATGCAGTTTGTTTGGAATTGATGCAGCTTTGGCTTGTATTTCAATTCTCTTGTCCTGTTTGGACTTGACTTTCATTCTGTTTGGTAACAAATTTGTTTCTTTGGTGGCCTTTCATACTTGTATGGGCACGAGTTCCTTCTTACCTAGTTTTGTTTATGCTTTGAGTTCTGTTGTACTGATGACGCTTGTGGCTTTTCAGGTGTTGGAAGTTTCGAAACCAAAGTGACTTAGACCTGCCGGCATCCGGGTTTGAGTCAGAACTTACCTATGTTGCCTTATTCTCGTATCAGTTTGGAAATCCAATCGCGGCAAAACGAATCAGTCCCGCTTCTTTTATTACTTCTATCTCTCGGATGTCCCGTATCGATAAGAACAGGTATTACCTGATCTGACGCTCACGGCGCGGATCGGTAACGGGGGGTAGGACGCAGCTTCGGTTGTGCCACTCCCGGCACTCGATGATGACATTATTCTGAGAGTGTCAAAAACATCTTCTAACATTTTTCTACACTGTTTGTTTTCTTTTTGATGTGCAGGTTAGTCGAGGACTCGTGGAGAAGCTCAAAGACAACATGAAGACACTTAGATGTTCTTAGGATTTAGGATAGATACTTTAATGTAATCCCTTAGGATTTAGAATTTTAATGTAATTCCTTGTAACAGTGCGTATAAAATGTGAAGCACTCCATTTCTTGTATGATGAGATTTTTTATGAAATAAAATTCCCAAAATTTTGAATTCATTTATATTTTATTCTTAGTTAAAAAATATAAACATTTGTGAATAAATCCACAAGCATTTAAATTCATTAACATAGTCATAAAACATAAACACTCCCAAGTGATATTCTTATTTGTGCACTCGTCTCATTTGTAATCCTAATCTCATCATCTGATTAAAATCCCATTTAAATGTTAACCAACCATTTCATAACCAAACACGTATGTGCACCGTAATCACAACAGTTTCAGCATCAACAGTAACACTACTCGTAATTTAATTCCACTGACCAAATGCCAAGATCTTGATATGATCAGACCTGGTGATAGATAAATGCCTCAAAAAAATAGCGTATCAAACGCCTCAGAATTTTAATCACAGCCCGTCTTCAAGGAATTGGTAGAATTTGTGTAAAATGACCAAAATACCCCTGGGACCAAATCTGCAAAACAAACACCTTCATAACTGGTTAGCGGTTAGCAATGTACATATGAGATGCTATGCGAAATGACTGACTAAATATAAGGGTAAAATTTAGGGTATTACAGTTGCCCCTATTTAAATAGCTACACCGGACGATTTGAGTGACAGAGACTCGAGGAATCGTGGTGGAGAGATTTAAATATAGATGACCGAAAATTTTACCCTTGTATGCGACGGTATGCAATGCTATGGACAAAGCGAGGACCGCTTAATGCAGATGATATGAATATGATGTGATGCGTATGCTGGGATGATGAATGCGAAAATGATGACGAATACTACGGCACAGACGCTACGAGAAGAACACACTGGGGAAAATGACATGCTGAGACACAGTACAAACACTGGGGAATCCTAAAATGATGGTCGACTGGTGCAAACACGACCAATTGTCATTTTGGGGACGAGATTCTCAAATGGAGATGACACCTGTGAGACGACCTCCACCGGGGAATCTAAAGGATAAAACTGGATCACGTACGATTGCAAGATCGATCATAGAATGCTGGAGCATTGAGCAAAGAATAACATCCAAGCTTCTGTAACCTATCCCTCGTGACAAGATCAAACGGACTTTTCGGAACTCCGTAACAAATATACAGGGTAAAGACCGACTGTATGCCAAAATAAATGGACTTTGATGGGAAATGCCCTGATAAGCTTCTCGCGGGAGAACTGTCTCTTATCGTTGGAAGGGACTTATGTGCCAAAATGGATAAGCACTCAAATAAAGAGGCTGCTGCTTATCTGATAAATAAATCTTCTCGCATTTAAGGTCGGCGCCTGGAATACGATTTTGATTCTTCTCTTACTGAAGGATAAATAAACTTCTCCATGCTTCAAGATCGTGCTCTCCTGAACATGAAAAGGGTAAACTGAGCTTCCTCATACTTCAGAATCGTGCTCTCCTAAATATGACTCGGCTTTTCGTGTAAATGAAACTCTTCATACTTCAGAATCGTGCTCTCCTGAAAATGATTCGGTTGTAAATGAAATTCTTCATTCTTCAGAATCGTGCTCTCCTGAAAATGATTCGGTTGTAAATGAAATTCTTCATTCTTCAGAATCGTGCTCTCCTGAATATGATTTGGTTGTAAATGAAATTCTTCGTTCTTCAGAATCGTGCTCTCCTGAAAAATGGCCAATTGAACTTCCTCATAACTCAGAATCGTGCTCTCCTGAATATGACTCGGCTGTAAATGAAATTCTTCATTCTTCAGAATCGTGCTCTCCTGAAAAATGGCCAATTGAACTTCCTCATAACTCAGAATCGTGCTCTCCTGAATATGATTCCGTTCCTTCTTTTACTAAAGGATAAATGAACTTCTTCATGTTTCAGAATCGTGCTCTCCTGAATATGATTCCGCTCAAAACCTCCCCGTACTTCAAGATCGTGCTCTCCTGAATACGATTTGGTTCATACCTCCTATACTTCAAGACGACCGGTAAATGGAAGCCCAACTGCTCCATGGAGATGGCCATTTGCTGCGAGTCATAACGAAGGTAGGATCGGCTTCTTAGGTGAGAAATGTTGTATATTGATGCTGTAAGATGTAAAGTGTAAAGTGTTGTTGTAACATGTAGGATTGCAAAGTGTTGTACTGATATATTTTCCAGGCGTGAACTGGCGTGTATCTGTAAAGGATTGTGATTGAAAGATAGTGCAAAATAAATGCACGTCCGGGTACAGTGGTAAACTTCTCGGGCGAGAGCTGTCGCGTATCTGCCATAGTATGGTAAAAATCTTTAGATGGTGCAAAATAAATGCACGTCCGGTTGGGCTCGACGACCGACAAGACTGAGATTCAATCTAGGATCGAGCTAGAAAGAAAACTAGTAATCAAGACTCCATCGAGGGAATGAACTCGAAGGGTAGATATCTTATCCTGGCGAGGAAAGATAGCTGAAGTAACCGTCATCCACGAGGATCGAGCTCCGTGGGGAAACTGGTAACGCATATGTATTTTATGCCTAGGGCTGACAATCTATTTGGAGAGAATGGACGAACCCAGTTACTCGGCGGTAACAACCAAATGATGGTGAAACACAATGAACCTGTGAATGCTAATGCATATGTTAATGTGAATGTATGTTAATGTCTATGTATGTTAATGTTTATGTATGCAAGATGTTATGAAATGAGTATGCAATGAGTATGTAATGAGTATGTAATGAGTATGTGAAATGAATATATGACATAGGCATGTGATGCTTATGCCCCTGCGTATGCTGACGAAACAGACTAGAGACAGGACGAGAGATGCAATAAACATCTCGACGGGGATACCCTGCATTCTCTGCAACCAATACATCAATCATGGCGAGAAGGATCAATGGTAGAACCAATCTGGTTTCAAAGTTTTGAATTCTCTGGGGAGAAGGTAATCTGCTTGGGTGCACAGTACCACGCCTTCGCATGGGGAGAAGAAAACCTGAGGGACACTTTCGAGTTACCCGAAAAAGTTGTCAGCTTATAGTCTCGCTGGGGACTGTGATGAGGCAATAGTTTAGGGGCCTGTTGCAACACTGAGATTTACTGGGGAATGAAGGCCGCCGTGAGTAAAATCCATCGGGTGCATGAAGAAAAGTTGTGAAACCACATAGTTTTGATCTTGAAGGACCTTATAGTAGTCGCCATTTGTTTCTTCAAAAAAAAACACGGTGCCCTAGGATATTTGCGTTGTGAGGTATGGTCATCTCAAGAGGATTTTATAGAGAACACGGAGTCTGGTTGCCCCATTGTTTTCAAACTCTTTGAGAGGTCTGTCAGGTCTCAACGTAACTGGCACAAATTAATCGTGTTACGACGAAATCTTTGAGAAATAGCTCCTTAAGAACGTCAGACTCGCGTTGGTAAGCGAACTGGGAAACCGCCTGCCCCTGTTTAGCAGGATCTTCAAGTTCCACGGGTTATGTCCATATGTAAATCTCTAAGATATCAAGCAGAGTCATCATGCCTGAAATGCCTATCCTGAGCTTGTCAATGTACACATATATTTGTCTTGAATTTTTGTTTTGAAAAAGATATCGCAATAACTTGTGACCGAAATCACTAGTTAGGATATAAGTTTAAATTATAATGCCAACATGAATTTTTGAGCATAGCTCGTAGGAGTCAGGAAACGTGATTTTGTCGAGTATGCTTTCAACCGAAGTCCTACTTCAATTAGGTCTTTTAAAGGTTGTATCGTGGCTCGGTTCACGGTTTAAGAAACAAAAGGATAAAGGCTCAAAGTTATATTTGTACCCACCCCTTCTTCGTGATGTTCTCCAATCCTATGTCAGTTAACCGGATACGAACGCTCATATCTCAAGCGGATTTGCTATGTTTGAGAACTTATCAAGGCTTTGGACATGGCAGTCACTCACCTATTTCTAATGGCAATTCGATCACACGACCTTGTTCTTTATAGGGATCCTAAAAACTACTGGTTGGTTGCTCTTATTCCCTAACTTTTGCCTGGACAACGTCTTTTGATCTGACTTTGGAGTCCAGCGGGATGCCCCAGTTTTGCCTAAGTCTCCTTCGTAGGTTTTAACTTAGCGGGCTCTTATTTTTTTTTAATATTCTTTTATGCACAAGTCGTGTAAATCTTTTGGAAGGCTCGTGACTGCCCCACTCCTTAGGTAACTGAGGGGTAGTCATTGTATTGGACTTCTTAAGATTCTAAGGATAAATTCTCGAAGGTTTGCTCTTCCTTTTTGAGAGTCTAAGCGCTCGATCGGTTTAACTGAAACCTACCCTGCCCCAGGTTAGGATGAAGGTTCTTAAAAAGAAAGAAAAACTCCTACTTCAAGGCTCAAAGGGTTGACTAGGGATTAACATCCTTATATCTCCAGTGTTTGGGATTTGAAACAATGCCTTACATCATCAGCGGGTTTCAATCGAAAGCATACGACAAGAAATCTGACGTTTTGGGTTCGTCATCCTCCCCCTAATTCTCCATCAGAACAAGAGATCGGGTAAAGTTGGCATTATGATTTATGAAAACGTTTTTTTTTTGAATGAGTGAAACGAATGGATTTATTCAAGACAAACATATGCGTTGCATTAATTAATCGAAGATAAACAAGTTCGTACATGCTAAATATGCTTAATCAAAGAGAAATACATATAAATGAACTGTCGAAAAAATCCTTCTAAATGTTTATGAAATCTTGCATTCAAACGTAACAATTTCCCTTGGCGGAGCCTCAATGGAAAGGACGTCTGGTTCATGATCACTGTGAGTCGTCATGGCTTGCCCCAGTTACGCTGGTCACATCTTCAACAGTTTTCAGTCGTTGCTTCAAAATAAATTTCCCAGATTCTTTGTTGATCCCAGTCATATCATCTTGAGGGTTGCTGAAATGAAGCGAGCTAGGCCTTTGAATAATTACTGGATTCAGCTGATTTGCTGAGAGGTCAACATACTTTGCAGAATTCGAACTCGACAAGTGAGGGACCCCGAGAAGAGTCTCGATCTTCGGCTGAGCATTGCTAAAAGACAACTTTTTCGCTTCTAGCAAATCTCTGACAACTTTCTTAAGAGCATAGCAGTTCTCTAGATCATGGTCGGGCGCACCCTCATGAAATAAACAATGAGCGGTAGCGTTGTAACTTGCAGGTAATGGATTAGGTGGAGGACCCAAAGCACTGGTGGTAATCAGACCTTGTTGTACCAAATGGGGGTATAACTCAGTGAAAGTCATCGGAATTGGAGGACAAGGCTTATACTGACTCTTACAGGGATAAGGAACCTGATCCTGTGATTGCTGGTGAACAGGAGCGTTGGGCGCTCGTTGACTGTTGATAGGAACTTGCATAGGCGAATAACCGGAAGGTTGTTGATAAACTGGTGCCTGATATACCGGAGCTGACTGTACAGGCTGGCATGCAGGAAACTGCTGATCGAAAGGAGGTGCAACAGTAGCTACATAGGGTTGTTGAACATATAGAAACGGATAACCTTGAACATAACTCTGCTGATATTGTAAAGGTTGAGGAGTAGCCTTTTTGCGGTTCTTTGAACGTGTAGGTCCTTTACCATGGTCGGAGTTAGGAGTTTTGCACTTTGGAGGGGTAGCTCGTCGAACTGGTCGAGCACTGGGAGGCACAAAACCGGATTGAAGACCGTGAGGAGGTACATTCTCGACAGTAACAGTTGGTTGAGGTTCCATAACGGTATTAGTCTTAGAAACAACAGTAGACTGAGCATCCACCTTCACACTAAGAGCTCGTAACATCTCCAAAATCTGCCCTACACTTCCTCGAAGATCTTCAAGTTCATGGCTGACACGGTTGATCTCTTGGTTTTGATCTTCCATCCTTTTGAAGGGTCGTATTTGATGCAGAGAACTCGGGGTGACAAAACTGGAGGGTGAGAGAACCGAGTATGAGAAATCGGGAGACACATGCAATGCAAAAGTATGATGCTAAAATGTGAATGCAAATGAAGAGTTCATGGAATTCAAACATTTACGAATGTCGTGGGGTACCAAGGAAATCTTTTTCTTGTTTTTTCATTTTATTTTTTATTTATGGTATCCCGCGATATCCATAAATGATATTTGAATTCCATGAAATACAATGCAATGAGATGCTTTATGGATGCAATGCATGAAAACACACAAAGCCCTAGGTTAAAGGAACGTGAGCGGAGTCAAGGTCTACCCGTCCCAAAAGGAGTGTACTATAGGTTAGTTGTACTTGCCGAACAAGGTTCTACAAAGTGCCCAAAGTCATCAGCCCATCTTTCGGATATTATCAACCTTCCGATTGACTCGGGGGTTACTAATATTCTCAAGAGAACCTCTTTTGAGTGTAGTATCGCGTAGCAGCCGTTGTAGGATTACTCCCACATAGCTCCCGCACTACGTCCTAAATAAGGCCAAGGTGGTGTTAAGGTACTACGGTCCTCAATATCACAGACTCCAATCGACCATGGAAAAAGTTTTCAACGATTACTCGTTCAACCGAACCATTTTCGAAAAGGTCTCAACTGAGCGGTGATTCTCGAATCAGCTTGGTCGGGATTCACTCCCTATAAGCCTCATCGAATATATCCACATCCTATAATAATGTCACTAGTCCGGGCGTAGGACTTATCTCACAGCACAAGGAACAATCCCACAATCAAAGCACAAATATATACATGCAAATGAATAATAACACAGATAGTAATAAATATGAACAAGTTAGGGATAACCCTCAAAAGTTTAGGGTCCCCAGTGAAGTCGCCATTTTCTGTTGCGGTGGAAATAGAATATCAAATTATTAATTAATTTGAATCGCAATTCAATTCACAACCGCTCTTTGATTTATCCGAAGGAAAAGGTCAAAAGAGGGAAAACCTATTTTGCATCGTAAACACAATGCGGGGAAAGATCTAGGGTTCGGGGGTTGGTTAAATTTAGGGAAGGTATTAGCACCCTAAACTTCTGTAGTACTCTACAGGAACCTTTTGTTCAGATGTTTACTATTTGCTTTATTATTCTTAAGGTATATGTACAAAGGATTAAAAGTGAGAAAGGAGACCTAAGGGGTTAATTCTAAGTTTACTCGGCAAGACATCGCATCTTGTGCCTACGTATCCTTACGGGAGTGGAATCAGAGTAATCGTAGTTCCCCTCAAAAGGGAGGTTAGAGACTTCTTGACTGTGGTCAAGGTCTCAAGGGGAATAAACATGTCTTAGGGACACGCTTACATAGAGTGTAGAAACTCCAAATCTCTACGTTGAAATGTTAAGTTGTAATTAGGGTTAAATTAGGTTAGGGATTCCGCGGCGGGAAACCCTAAAATGAGCGCGGCAGATCTTTGACCTAATGCTAGGGGTAAAGTTGTAATTTTGCCTGCGGCGAGACATTTGTGAAAATTAGGGTTGCAAAGGTGTAAGGGTTAAAGGTGAGGACTATTGACACGGCGGCCAAATGCTAGACCTAATTCCTTCGAAGTGTGTAAGGTGACAGAAATATTGCAATACATCAGCCGAAATTTAAATCATACATCATGCAAAAATTTAAATGCGAAAAGTAAACACGATTATTAGGTTCGCGAGGTTACAATTGAGAGACAAATACAAGTATAAAGGAAACTTAAACGAAAACTCAACACAATAGTTAATAAGTATGAACTGCAAAAAATGAACACCCGTTAGTAGGCAGAGTTAGGCAGCAATGAGTTACGAGAAGATGTAAATTGAGATTTTTACTATTGTTTTATTTAAAAATTTAATGATTTGATGTTAGCTTACAAAAGAAATTTTTTTTTAAAAAAGGTTTTATTTTTATATTTACAAAAGTTTTAATTTTATAAAAAAAAAGTTTTAATTTATTCTTAATAATTATATTTTAAAAGGATGAAAATGTTATGTTATTATTTTTTTTATAAAGATTTTTTTAAAATTATAAAATTAAAATGTTAAAAAAAGGTTTTTTTTAAAAACATAAAACAAATTAATTTAAAAAAACAAAACAAAGAAAAAAATAAAAAGGGGAAGAGGGTTGGGCCGGTCACCACATCCGGACCCAACCCATCTATGAGTCATAAGAAAAATTAGGGTTTCCAAACCCCAACTCATTCTCGCGGCGCCGTTTCAATTCGTTCTTCCTCTCGTTTCTCTCATTCTCATCTTTCTTCTTCCTCGCGCCGTGATCATCTCTTTTCCTGAAACCAAAATATGAATCACAAGAATATGTGAGATAACGCATTTACATTTGTTTTGGCCGATGATGTTGAAGCTGAGGCTGTGGAGTCGATTGCCCGCCGTTTAAACGGCGAAGGTGATCTCTTCCTCCGGTGTTTCGCTCGTGGTTTTGTGATGTTCGTACAGCGACGAACGGCGACGATGATGAGGCTTCGTCTTTGAGTCTCGGCCGTTGGGGTTTCGCGATCTCCTTCTTTCGCTAAGGTTTGTACGCGATCTGGGTGTTCTTCATTAGGGTTTCTCCGATCTCCTTTCCATCAGGTTGTATCCTCTCTTTTATAACTAATTTCTGGGCCTTTAATCCGTGTGGATTTGTACTATTTTTCTGAGATTAAATTTGATGATTCGATTTGATTTGATTTGATTTGATTTGATTTTTTCAGATTGAGTTCCAATAGGATGCTTTCTGATACGATTGGGATCTCGTTTCTTCTCTTGGAATCCTGATTGGGGTTTTGGTGAGATTGAAATCCATTTTTCTGGTATGAATCTGATACTGATTCGTTTGATTGATTCAAAACGAGTTCCAATAGGGATATTTCCTGACACGATACATGATTGAATCCTGTTTCCTCTTTTAGGATTTGATTTGGATTTTCTGATTCTCAGCTGATACGATTCTTCTGACCCTATTCGATTTATCAAATCAGAATCTTTCTATTATTTTTCTGATATGGTTTGCCTTCAGATTGGATTGATTGATGTTTGATTTTGATTCACAGAACTCCTTGATGGATTCTTATCTCTGTTTGATATTTTTGATCTCGAACTGATTCGTTTTTTGATTGGTTCGTTTCTTTGATGCAGCTCAGATTCTTTTCCTCTTCTTCTTTCAGAGAGGGCTTGATATTGAAGCTTTGGTTGAGTCAAAATTGCCGGGAAAGGTCTACGGCGATGATGTTCATCTGAGCCGTGACAACTGATACTCTTTGATGATGCTACGATTGCCTCTGAGGATCTTCGCTTACTTATTCCATTTGAGTTGTTTTAACTGCTAATGATATTTGATTCTTGTGTTTCAGAGCTGATATTTTGGGCAATTGTATCCAACTATGAATTCAAATGTCGCTTAATGCTGCCTCGATACACTTACGCGATAGTGAGTTTGGGCGATGATGATTTGAGCTATGGTGTTTGATTAACCGAGCCATGTGTTTGTGTACTTGTTGGGGCAATGATGCTCATTACTGAGCCCCATTCTGCGCTATGCTTTGCGCTGCAACTTGGTGTCCATTTTTTTTGTGACTTGCCATCCGTATCGGGTGAAGCTTGCCCCCTAACTGACAACCTTTGGTATGTTTTATGCAGCTTGATACAGTTTTGTGTGGATACTTCATTCTTCTTGCTCTATTTGAACTTGCTTTCTTTGTATTAACATGCTGTTACCTTTTTCTTTGGATCCTGTTGGGCATGATTTACAGGATGTTTTCTGATGGCCTTTTGCGTATGAATTTGCCTTCTGAAATATTGTTTTGATGCAGTTTGTTTGGAATTGATGCAGCTTTGGCTTGTATTTCAATTCTCTTGTCCTGTTTGGACTTGACTTTCATTCTGTTTGGTAACAAATTTGTTTCTTTGGTGGCCTTTCATACTTGTATGGGCACGAGTTCCTTCTTACCTAGTTTTGTTTATGCTTTGAGTTCTGTTGTACTGATGACGCTTGTGGCTTTTCAGGTGTTGGAAGTTTCGAAACCAAAGTGACTTAGACCTGCCGGCATCCGGGTTTGAGTCAGAACTTACCTATGTTGCCTTATTCTCGTATCAGTTTGGAAATCCAATCGCGGCAAAACGAATCAGTCCCGCTTCTTTTATTACTTCTATCTCTCGGATGTCCCGTATCGATAAGAACAGGTATTACCTGATCTGACGCTCACGGCGCGGATCGGTAACGGGGGGTAGGACGCAGCTTCGGTTGTGCCACTCCCGGCACTCGATGATGACATTGTTCTGAGAGTGTCAAAAACATCTTCTAACATTTTTCTACACTGTTTTTTTTTTTATGTGCAGGTTAGTCGAGGACTCGTGGAGAAGCTCAAAGACAACATGAAGACACTTAGATGTTCTTAGGATTTAGGATAGATACTTTAATGTAATCCCTTAGGATTTAGAATTTTAATGTAATTCCTTGTAACAGTGCGTATAAAATGTGAAGCACTCCATTTCTTGTATGATGAGATTTTTTATGAAATAAAATTCCCAAAATTTTGAATTCATTTATATTTTATTCTTAGTTAAAAAATATAAACATTTGTGAATAAATCCACAAGCATTTAAATTTATTAACATAGTCATAAAACATAAACACTCCCAAGTGATATTCTTATTTGTGCACTCGTCTCATTTATAATCCTAATCTCATCATCTGATTAAAATCCCATTTAAATGTTAACCAACCATTTCATAACCAAACACGTATGTGCACCGTAATCACAACAGTTTCAGCATCAACAGTAACACTACTCGTAATTTAATTCCACTGACCAAATGCCAAGATCTTGATATGATCAGACCCGGTGATAGATAAATGCCTCAAAACAATAGCGTATCAAACGCCTCAGAATTTTAATCACAGCCCGTCTTCAAGGAATTGGTAGAATTTGTGTAAAATGACCAAAATACCCCTGGGACCAAATCTGCAAAACAAACACCTTCATAACTGGTTAGCGGTTAGCAATGTACATATGAGATGCTATGCGAAATGACTGACTAAATATAAGGGTAAAATTTGGGGTATTACATGTATGAAGAAGTGATGACTGCTGGTCAAGCTTCTAACAAGTTCAAGGATCTGAAGCCTGACTACAAGATCTGGCCTAAGATCTTCATGGGATGCATTCATCATAGGAAGTTAACAAACTCTCCAGATTATGTCAATAATGAACAACTTTACTTTATGTACTGCCTCAGTCAGAGCACCAAGGTAGATCTTCCATATATTCTCTTTATGCATCTGTGGAATCATATAAATGCCTCTAGAGAGTATGTGAAAGAAAAAGGTCAGAAGATCATAACCTGGATTCCTTTTGGAAGGTTAATCTCAGATCTTCTAACTGAGAATGGACTTGTTACTGCTCTGTATGCTGCTGGAGTAACAGAAGAACTGGAATTCATTTTGGGAAAGCCTCTAAATGCCAAAAGTCTTCAGAGACTTAAAATAGTGGATGAACTCACAACAGCTCCCAAGAAGCTGAATGTTTCTGAACTGAGTCAGAAGAGAACTCCTGTAGATGATTACCCTCTATTCTTTGCTAGAGAACCTAGGTAAATTATTGTAAGATACATTGATGATTGCAAGAAAGAAGGAAAGCTTGTTCCTGCAAACATTATACAGCTGGCAAGACAACCACTGCCTATTGTAGAAGAAGAAGAAGGACAACCACAAAGAAAGAGGACTCAGCCAGAAGCAAAAGCTGCACCTGTTCAGAAGAAGCCTGAGATTGCTGAAGATCCTCAGAAGATTGTAAAGAGGAAAGAATCTGGAGCCACCCCTTCTGTACCAGCTAAAAGAATCAAGATCAAAGGTACTAAAACTTATGTATCTTCTACAAAACCTATTGTTATAAATGATTCTAATGTTAAGTCTATTCCAAAACCACCCTCTACACAAAATACATCTGTCACTGCTCCACCTCATGTTTCTACCCCTTCACCACAAAAATCTTCTACTCCAATTTCCATTTCACCTGAAAAACAATCATCTGTTCCAACTCCAATAACAACAAAAACAATTCAGACTCCAAAAGTCTCTGTACAACAAACAAAACAACCAGAGGTTCTAACCAAACCATCTGTACCACTTACAAAATAACCAGAGGTTCCAACCAAACCTTCTGCACCACACAAACAACCATCAGAGAAACAACCCACAGAACAACAACAAACTTCAACACCATCTGAACAACAAAAACAACCACAAAAAAAACAACCAGAAAAACACTCTGAACCTTTACCAGAAAAAGACTCTGAACTTCAACCACAAAAATCATCTGAACCTCAAACACAACAACAAAAGAAACAACCACCATCAGATAATCCTCCATCCACCACATCTAAACCAACTGAATCTATACCAGTTTCATCTGAACCAATCAAAATTTCATCTGATCCACCAACTTCAAAACCTTCTGAAACTCCCTCAGAATCAAACCACCCATCTGGAATCAACATACCTGAGACAGAGGTTCTTAATGTTACACCTCTAAAAACTATGTTCCAAGTATCCTCTACCTCTTGCACACCAACCACTTCATCAAACTCCTCTGAATCTGACATTCACCTAGATTTTCTCATCTCTCCATCTCACAGAGTCTCTGAGGTAAACCAACCAGAACAACCTATACCATCTAAAGTTCTTATTCTAGATCCTACTCCCACACCCAAACCATCATCTGAAACCCTCATTACAAATCTTATCCCAACATCAACACCTAGACCATCTGTAATTCCTGCTTCTTACAAAAATATCTCATCATGTTTTCAAAACCTCTCTTATGGCTTCAAGCTCAAAGATTTTTATGACAGAGTTGAACCATCTGACCCTATCATTCCCCAGAAACCCAAACTCACAATGGCTCTTCCATCTGTGATTCTTACATATATCCAATCCATGTCAGATGCAGGATCATTAGCAACAATTTCATATTCTGCTAAATCTGCCAAAGCTATTGCTTCAGATAAACCTGTATCATCTGATACACCTGTTGCCTCTAATAAACCTCCAAAATCTGCCTTCCAAGCTTACTCAAATAAACCCTTTGATGTGGTTTCCCATCACACCAAAGTAAAACCAAATCTGTTAAATGCTTTAAACAGATCCAAACCTAACAAACCTGAAATTCCATTTTTCCCTTACTACCCTCCTCCTCTGATTTCCATTCGTGAATCCTTATTTCCACCTACTCCCCAACCAAAACCAATAACATTGGAGACTCTGTTACATCCCAAGCCTAGACTTAATGTTAATCCTTTATTTCAATCTTTTTTACAAGAAATACAATTGTATTTAGGTACTGTACAAAAGAAATGTTCAGCAACAATGGATGCTAAAGAATCTGATGTCATCTGGAATGGATTCATCAGCAGATTCAACACTGTAACATCAAATCTGAAGAACATTTGCTCTGATGATGCAAAACTCAGATTTGCTGAAGCTGCAAGAAATTTGTTCTAGACAGTCAAGAGATCTGGACCACTGCTCCTTACAGATGCTCCTCCATCTTCAGAAGAAACTACTGAACTTGCATCTGTGGACAATCCTTTGGCCATGACTCTGGTAGACCTTCCTTCTGGCTCTAATGTTCCAGACTCTACAGATCCCATGGAAATTGACTCTATTCAAGCTCCACAGAATGATCACACCTCTTCATCTGAGATAAAGAAAGAACATCCAGATTTTGAGGATAAAATTGCTGCTCTTGAAGCTGGTCAGTCTGAGATCAAGTCTTGGATGGCAAAACAAGATAAAAAGTCTGAAGACATGACAGAGTGGATGTCTAAACAGTATCAGAAGAATGAAACAATGGATAAGTGGATGACAAAGCAAGAGCAGTCCTCCTCTGAGATCACAGACCTATTGAAGATGCTTTTGTCTAAACACTCTTAGATTTTCATTTTCCTTCATTCTGATGTTTTTGCATCTGATATTTGCTTATGTACTTTTTATGAAACATCTTCTGATGCATGTTTTCTTATTCTGAACTCATTGAATGAATTACAGCTTTCTCCATTAAATTGTCTCATTTGCTGTTTCCTTTATTTGTCTTTTTAAAGTTTTTACTTTTTGCTTATGACAAAAAAGGGGGAGAAAATATAGATCTGAACTGTTTAATTTAACTTCACCAGAATGAAACTTCAAACATATCTATTCTATCTAACATTTAATCTGAGTATTTCAGAACTTTTGATAAGTACACTCTAAAAGAAACTCTGAGTTTCTCAGATCATTTGACTATTATCAAAACTCTGAATCTGATATTTGCAAGACATTCTGACTTTCAAATGTTAAAAGAACAATCAAGATCTAAATCTGAAGAGTACTCAAGACAAAAGGGAAGTTTCTATTCCTTTTCTGTATTTAACTCAGGGGGAGATTCATCATCTCAGGGGGAGTTATAATTCTAATATTTTCAATTAAACAAAATTTCTGATGTTTTTGTCATCATCAAAAAGGGGGAGATTGTTAGAACACAGATTGGTTCTTAATATTATCTCTATGTTTTGATGATAACTAATATGAAATTTTGTATTTAAGAATTATATACTCTAAAATTTGCTTGAGATTTTTTTACTGCAGATAGTAAAGGAATTAACACTCCAGAAGCAAATCAGAATTGAACACAAGAAATTAGCTAGACTCTGAAGCGCCAGATGCATCCATTAGAAGATTTTGATTGCTGCCAACAGAAGATCCTAAGCGTAGCCTCCAGAAGGATCTAAAGCAGAAGCTCCAGAAGAATCTGAAGCAAGTCAGAAGCATCTGAAGCAAAGAAGAATGTTGTATGAAGAGTTTTTTCAAAGCATAGTTTCTACAGAAGATTCTGAAAGTACTAAAGCTGCCAGTACTGAAGCTCTGTGTTGAATATGCTCTGATCTTAAACACGCTAAAAGCACACCTGCTGCAGAAGACTCTGATTCAGCAAAACTCTGATCTTCATCAGAAGACTCTGACCCAATAAGACTCTGATGAATTTGCTGAAAGCTGAAGAAGAAATATTCAAAGATTATATTCGTTGGAGTAAATCAAACGTCTCTTTCCTTATTTATGCTAGACACAAGAACACAGACAAAAAGGTTTTTTCTGTGCTTTCTTCTTTTAGGAAAGGTCACTTGATGTGAAGACAAAAAGGCTCAGACCTTTTGGACACTCTTCTCAACGTGTAGCTCTCCTTGGATCAGCTTCCTATAAAAGCAAGACTCCACCAAATTCTTCAGTTGACGGATTATTGAAAAGAAATCAAACATTCAAGATCTTATACTTTTATATTCATTCTAAGAATTTATTTCTCTGTTCTAAATAGTTAAGTGAAATATCACAGTTGTGATAAAGCTTTATAGAAGCAATCTTAAACATTTGTATTGATTCTACATTTGATTGTATTCCTTAAGAAGATCCAGTTAGGATCAGTAGTTCTTGAGAAGACTTTGAATTGTTGTTTTAAGTGTTAAACTATTGTAATCAGTTGATTTAATAGTGGATTAAGTCCTTGATTGAGAAAGGCAAATCACTCTAGGAAGGGTGGACTGGAGTAGTTGAGTTCAACGAACCAGGATAAAAATACTTGAGTTTTTATTTATAAGCTTTAATCATCATACTTATTCAACCCCCTTCTAAGTATTATCTCACCTTCAGTGAGTACTATACTGGAGCAGAAGGACACTCTGTCGAGGAATGCAAGAGTTTTAGGCTCAAAGTACAAAAGTTAATCCATGTAGCATCACTTACCCTCAAGGAAGAAGGCCCTGATACAAATGTCCTGATTCCTAAACCATGTGGTGAAAAAGGCAAGAGACCTTTGAGATCTCTGAAGATCTTGTACCACAAGGAAGAGATTGAAGACATGGCTAGTAGGATGCCACAATTTCCATGCAAAAGCACTGAAATAGAACCACAAAGTTGTGGTACTAAGGTCCATGCAAGTACAAGCAAAGAAGAAAAGGATGAAATTAATGCAGTCATGACAGGTGTCAAGCATTCTCGTAAGGCACTAGCAAGACCTTCTGATCCCTCATCTCTTCAGCACTTACCATTTTCAGTGCCACACTTACAAGCAGCCAACAATGCCTAAAGCATTATACCAGAAACCCTAGATGGCTCCTCATGCAAATCATCAAGCCTATGGTAGAGGATATCACCATCAGCAACAGAGCCAACATAGGCCTTGCAACAATCTGGAAAGAAGGAATGCTCCTATTGATCCAATACCCATATCATACAATCAAATTATGCAGCCTCTAATTCAAAGCTCGTTGGTGGTCCCCAAGCCTCTAAAGTTTGCTCCAAGGCTAGACCCGCCTAGGTACTATCCCCATGTGCAATGTGGATATCATGCTGGATCAATAGGGCGTTCAACAGAAGATTGTAAATCCTTCCAAGCCAAAGTGCAGCAGTTGATTGACAAAGGGTACATATCCTTTCCAGAAGGTAAATTGGTTGTGCACGTCGATTTCCAGCCCAAATGAGTTTGAAAACTTCAAAAGGCATCTCCTCAAGCCAGTGGATCAGAAAGGAAGACATCCTCAAAAGTTGGCGATCAGTGGATCATATTTTATCTTTGTGTTTGTAGTTTATTTCCTGTTAAATGCTACTTACTTTAAACATTGTTGTTTTGAATGGTAATATTAATGAAGTGATCGTGCTTTTTTCTGAATAAATCATGTCGCATTCGCTCATTTTTCTTTACTTATATCAAAAAAGTAAAAAAAAAAAAAAGAATCCATATACCTCTCATCCACTTTCTTTATCAAAACTTGTTTTAGCAAAGACTTGGAGGGAGGATGGTGAAAATAAAATACCCATAACTGTTGTTGGTATGCTTTCAGATAAGATCCTACTAATGATGTACATGCATTATTTCAAATCCCCAAACATTGGAGGAATAAGGAGTTAGTCCCTAGTTAATAACTTCAAGCCTAGAAGTAGGAATTTCCTTCGGATTTCTAAACCCCCGCGCGTAACTTGGGATATGGGTTGTGTTCAGTTAATTTGGCTACGAGATGAAAATCCTCATCTAAGGATCAACCACAAGATATCCTTCGCACACATCCTGAAGTGTCGAAAGAATCATGCAAAATCCAAAGTTGTGACGATTGTTCCTCGATGTCAAATGACTTGGCAATCACAACCCTCCAACGAAATCGAAAAAAATTAAAAAAATTAAAAGCCTGCTAAGTCAAACACCTCAAGAGGAGACTTAGGCAAAAATCAAGGTTATCCCGATGAACTTGAAAAAAAAAATCAATCCATGCAAAAGTTAGGGATCAAGAACGAAATCAAAAGAGGTACTCAAATCCTCAACAAAAACAAAATAAGACTCAGTGACCACTATGTAAAAATTAAAAGGTCGCTGACACCCATGACAAATGCAAAAAATTAGGTGACTGCCATCTCAAGCGAATCTTGGATTCTCATATCCATTCTCACACCATTGAGCTCTCTTTGGAGATGAACGTGTATGGAATTAACTAAGCGTAAGATTGGAGATCATCATGAAGAAGGGGTGGGTTAAAATAAGCTTTGAGCCTTAAATCCTTTGTTTTTATAACCGTGAACCAGACCATGTTACAACCCATGAAAGACCTAATTGAGGCAGGGTTTATTCTGAAAGCATACTACAACAAAGTTGCGTAAACTGACTCCTACAAGATTTATTAATCTTTTCTTGCTGTATATTTTACACTAGCTAAATCAACATTGTGTTTGGACTAATGGTCCATTTGCCACACACTATCAACATCATTCCAATAATGATTGATTTTTTTTTCAAAACTTGCATGAACATCGCATTAAAATTACCATTCGTGAATGAACAATTTTGATTGCAAGTCAGTACATGACATCAGGGAGATTCTATCAAGGAGAAATCTAAGAGGACCTGGTCATCCAACACAGTTGACCAGAACCAAGATCAGATCATAACCCTATGAGTCAAAGGCATTGGCATCAAGTGACTATGGAATCAGTCAATCTATAGTAAGTCCTCAAATGTTAGTGGATTAAGAGGAAAAACATTCAAGAATCGGTGGACCAAAATAAGTCGTCTTAAGAATCTACCGACTAGGGGAAAGCCACCCAGAGGCTCTTTTGGTTAAGAGAAAATCCCTCTAGTGCTCAATCAGCATAAGTTAAGTCGCTTCGACGTTCATTCTGGGGCAAGCTACCTTAAGAGTGCACTATAGCCAATCTCCCCAAAAGTCGAGTAACCAAGAGGAATTGATTCAAGACTCAGACTGGGGAAGATAAAGTCCAACCCCCTAAAGAGCGATCAATCATAAGTCTACTATCCCTAGAAGAGGTTAATCAGAGGAAGACCAACTCAAAGTTCAAGACATCGGGGCAAGTCATCTAAGACCATTGGAATGATAAGCTACTTCCAACATCCTTTCAAGGAGAACACTTTCGAATACCCAACCGACTGGGGCAAGATGAGTCACAGATTGCGGCAAGATGAGTCACAGACTGCGGCAAGGTATGCTATAGAGAGGCGAATCCTCTCCATGCTTTCAAGCTGCTCAAGCGAGCAAGCCATATGTCAACAACTTTTGAGTTCAAGGCGAGTGTCGGGGAATCATGTTGTCACCCCATCAAATGACCTTGTTCTTTCTAGCAGACCATAAGCTTTGCTATCTAAGACCTTTTCTTATGTTACCCACGTCCGGGGCCTCTTTGGAACTTGCAATCATTTGCATAAATCATTCTCATGCGGTAGTCATGTCGTTTCGCTCTAGCGCTGAGCCACGCATATCATCTCATTGAGCATATGCCCACAGCATGAGAAACCCAAACTTCAAAACCAATCTTCGTCTGGTAAATCCTTTGAATTCCAGTCAGCCTTAAACACTAGTTCCCTTCTGGTAGTCTGTCGTCTAAGACCAGTTCATCCAGTCTTGTCTTATGTATCCTTAAATCATAATCTAGTGATCAAGGATATATTCAAAGCTCAACTTTGTTGGCACCCACTCAAACAAATACTTGCCAAGTTTATCTCTTTTGTTGATCTGAGTTTTTTTCCAGATCATATACCAGATAGGTCATAATTTCAATTACCTTCATGTCTGATGAATTTCCAATTATCCTTCTACATGTTGTGTTGTCAAGTTTTGTTGTCAATTTGGTTCTGTGCGAATCCGGAACTCTTTATGTTAAACTCTATACGAATCCAGAGTCTTTTTTTTTGTTCTGTGCGAATCCAGAATCCTTTCTTTTAAACTCTGTGCGAATTCGGAGTCTTTTGTTGTTCTGTGCAAATCCGAAACTTCAGTTTTATGGTTATGCGAGAAGTATTAACCCATTTTTCTTTTAAACTCTATGCAAATCTGGAGTCCTTTGTTTGTTCTATGCGAAGTCGGAACTCTTTTGTTGGTTATGAGAGAAACCATACTTATCATCTGCGTTGTTCTAAGTAGAAACCATAGCCTATTTTTTTCTTTAACTCTGTGTAAATCCGGAGTCTTTGCATTTCTTACTCTATGCGAATCTGGAGCCTTTTCTTTTCCTGCTCTGTGCGAATCTGGAGTCTTGTCTTTTATTGCAGTCATTTATCTTTTTGCTCCGTGCGAATCCAGAGCATACTTTTTCATTACAAGTTATCAGTAACTTTGGTTTGTTCCATGAGAAACCAGAACTAACCATTTTTTCTCATGTATCACCAGTGAGTCAGTCTAGCCTACTTCTTCCAATCGCCAGCAAACTTATTTGGTAGTCATCTCAACAATCTCTAGAGTCTGTCTCACATTTCACCAATAATATAGAGTTTTGCATACATGTATTCGTACATATGCATGGCATCCAAGCATTTTTTTTCCTACCATTCTAGTGTTACTTGTTTCGTTCACTTTGGCGTTCATTCCCCAAGTGGTTGGGTTTGTCGTCTCTCTCCAAGTAGAGTTGTCAGCTTTAAACATAAAGTGTACATCCTTTCTAAATTCCCCATGGAGTTTGATCCTCGTGGATAACGGTTGTTTCTGTTATCTTCTCCATGTTTGGATATGATAAATCCCCATTCGAGTTCATTCCTCAATGATTGGAGTCTCTTTTGACCGTTTCTTTCTAGCTTGCTCCTAGATAGAACTTTGGTCCTCGGCAAATGCTACTTTGGTTAGGTCGCCAAACCTAGTTTGAACGTGCATTTATTTTGCACCATATCTCGCAGGAAGAATCTTTTACAAATCCCCATTACAGATAAGCGGCAGTCTCCTTTGAGAAGCTTATCCCTTTTGTCGATAAGTGGCAGTCTTTGTTGGAAAAGCTTATCATTTGTCAACAAGTGGCCATCTCCTTTGAGAAGCTTGTTCCCTTCATTTATATGAGTGGTTATCTCTTTCGAGAAGCTTATCCCTTTTGTTAACAAGTGGTCATCTCCTCTGAGAAGCTTGTTTTCCCGTTTCGTTATTTCAATAAGAGGCAGTCTCGTTTGAGAAGCTTATCCTTTGTCAACAAGTGGCCATCTCCTTAAGAAGCTTGTTTTTGCTATTTTTTATAAGTGGCAATCTCTTTCGAGAAGCTTATCCACTTTTGTCAACAAGTGGCTATCTCTTCTGAGAAGCTTGTTTTCGCGTTTCGCTATGTCGATAAGTGGCAGTCTCATTCGAGAAGCTTATCCTTTGTCAACAAGTGGCCATCTCCTTCGAGAAGTTTGTTCCTTTCTTTCAGATAAATGGCTATCTCTTTTGAGAAGCTTATCCTTTTTGTCGACAAGTGGCTGTCTCTGTTGAGAAGCATATCCTCCTTCAACAATAAGTGGCAGTCTCTTTGAGAAGCTTATCCATTCTTGGTGGTGCATAAATCCTTTTACAATGATAAGTGGTCATCTCTTTTGGATAAGCTTATCTAAAAGGCGTTTCCCAGTGAAGTTCAATTATTTTGGCATACAAGAGAGTTTAACTACCTTGTATCTTTCTTGATGTTTCCTGAAGATCCCGTTTGATCTCTTCATTTAAGGAATTTCCAGAAGTTTGATTTGCTTGCATGATCCTTGTGGTATAAGGATCCTGCTTTACCTTTTGTCCTAGAATGTCAACCCATAATGACTGAACCTATTGACCAATCGTTTCTTTAGATTTCCCGTTTGTTTCTTTTCCCCGGTGTTTTATCATCCCCAGTGAGTTTGTTATTCGTTGTGTTGACTTTATCCCTGTGTGTTTCTTTATTTGTCCGTATTTTGCATTTATCATCCCATCATTTTCATCATGATAGAGTTCATTGCATGTCAGCATTGCATAATTTTCTCTTTTGTTCATAGCATAACATGTCATATGCATTTAGGATCAAAATTCGGGTCTTCTTGATATTTAATTATCTCCCACTACGATCTTATGAAGAATGAACTTCTTCATACACTCTAGTTGAAGATATTTAAATAGGGGCAACTGTTACACCTTAATTTTGACCCTGGTTCGCCAACCGTACATATCATAGCATTCTCATCATTTGTGCATTATATCCATCATTCATGTTATCTAACTAATATGCCTCTAAAATACATGTCTGCTTGTCTTCATTTTCTTGTCACCTAAGCTCAAGTTTTGCAAGAATGAATCAAGGATCAAGAGAAATTATCAAGTCAAGTACGTGTGCAGTCTTGGATTGAAAATTGGTGGAAGTTTGGCCTAATCTTGGTCAAATAAATGATTTGCTTCAATATCAAGTTATCAGATTGTGGCAGAAGCAGTTTATTTCAAGGTGGATAATTATCAGGGCAATTGAGTTTCAATTAGGGTTTTGGTGCAATCGCCACTGTTCATTCTCTCAAGTTTAAGGCAATTAGATTGGGGTATCTGTCATACCCCAAATTTGTCCTACCTATTTTAAATTTACATTTGTCTGACTTAATTTTCAATTTGCATCGCTTGTATAACATAATGTGCATTTTATCGTGAATAATTCACAAAATGATTAGCCAGAACAAATTTCTTGGATATACAAACAGACTAGCTAAATTGTGTCTCGAATATACAAGAAAAATTAACGATTGAAAAGTCTTGAATTTAAGCTTGCATACGCTAGTGTTTTTAACCTACTTTCTCTTTAAACTCGACCTAGCGTACTCATTTTATCTCTTGACGAATTTTCAATCACTTTTGACCAGTGTGAGCCTTTTTACCGGTCCCGGTCGATTCTCAAAATGGACTGAATGTTGTATCTTTTCAATTTATTCATTTTTACGTTAATTTTTGTGTGCAGTTAATTTTAATCTTTTAAGCATCTCTGTTGTTTGTTTCTGTTTATTTTCCTCGGTTTTATTTTTATATTTTCATCAAAAAAGTCAGAGTAATTAATGTGAATTTTTCAAGCTTGCATTTCATTCTTTTAGCATATTTATTTAATAAATGGTGAATTTTCAAATTTTTTATCCAGGCCCAATAAGAGCATGACACGTGGCATTTTTTTTATATTTATCATTATTTTTTATTTTTTTTGTTTTATTTTAAGATAATGTTAATATAATATAATAATAAGATTTTAGAATTAGATTAATTAGAATTTACATTAGAAATTAGAATTAGATTAATTAGAATTTACACTAGAAATTAGAGTTAGAAATTAATTAATTTAAGTTAGAAATTAGAATTAGAAAAATTAGAATTGAAAGTAGAATTTAGAATTTATAAATTAATTAATTTAAATTAAGAATAAAATAGAAATAGAAAAGAATTAGAAAAATAGAAAAAAAAAACAGAAAATTATAAATAAAAAAAAATTAAAAAAAAAACAACGAAAAAGGACATAGGGAAATGATATAAGGGTTGGGATTGTTTATCTTTTTCTTCACAATAAAAAATCCTACCCGCCCCTAGTCCCTCTCACCTTCTCCTTTCTCCCAGCGACCGAAATCCTTTCCTTTTCTTCATCAACATCACTCTCCCTCATCATCACCTCACTAACCTTAGAAACTCTTCCCCTTCCATTTTCGGCCGCCAAAAACACAAAACCCTAAGAAATCCAGCCACACAAAACCCTTCCGCCGCTCCACACATAACCTATTCTTCTTCATTTTCATGTTCCCTCCATTTTCCCTCATTGTCTATACCTTTTTCTCTTCGAAACCTTCCGTCACCATTTCCGCCACCTTTCATCACCATCATCAGCTCCAACTTTTTTACCTTCCTCACACCATCAAAACTTCTCATCGCCATTGTTATCACCTTGATACCCTTTACCCGTTGCCACCAACCTTCGTCTTTTTCCGGTCGTGAAAACACTGAACCCTAAAACAAAAACACTCGCAATTTCATTCCAATTCTGCCATGTGACAATCGCTACTTCATCTCTTTCAAAATCATTTCCACCATATGAGTATACTATTTTTGTTTCCTCAGTTGTAGTCCGTCCAAGGCATTAAAAAAGGAGCCGACGGGCACTTCTGTTCATTCTGCTGCACTTAAATTTCTAGGTGTTAAAAAAGAAGATAGCAAAGATGACGATAGTAAGAAAATGGTTGATAATGAGGAACAGGCTTATTTGTCGTCGGATTCTTATAGTAGTAAGAGTAAGAAGAATAAATCTGGTGAAGAGCAAGAGCAGGATCACTATGCATTATTGGGGATGAGTCATCTTAGGTATCTTGCTACGAAGGATCAGATTTGGAAAAGCTATTGTGAAATTGCTTTGAGTTTTCATTCGGATAAACAGTCTTCGTATGTTCTTTCTGAGAAGACTTGAGCTGCGAAGCAAGCAAGGAAGGATGAGGTAGAAACTCATTTTAAGGCAATTCAGAAGGCATATGAAGTGTTGACTGATCCCATTAAGAGAAAAATTTATGATTCTACGGATAAGTTTGATGATGAGATTCCCACTGACTGTGCTCCGCAAGATTGTTATGAGGTGTATGGCCCTGCTTTTATGAGGAATGGGCATTGGTCTTTTACTCAACAGATTCCATCTTTTGGTGATGACAGGACTTTGGTAAAAGAAATTAATGATTTCTACATTTTTTTTTGTGCTTCTTTAAAAGCTGGAGGGAGTTTCCACAATTTGATGAGGCCTCCTCGACATTTTATTTGGTTTGTTTGTTTTATACAATAATGTTATATGATTATTGTCATACCCCAAATTTTACCCTTAGATTATTATGTTCATTTTGCATCTCATCTCATTCTGCATTGAATTTTAACAAACCGTTAACCGGTTTGCTCAGTCTGTTGGTTTTGTAGGAAATAGCACCGGGTGCGCTTTAATTCACGAAGGGAAAAAGGGTCATTAGTTTACAGTTTGTTGCTACTGGTTATCAGTCAAATTTTAGTGGAACAGTGGAATTTCAGTTCGCGTTTAATTTCTAACGAATATCAGTTGGGCTGATCACGAGTATTCAGTTGGAATAAAATGAATTTAGTTGTGATCAGTGCATATTTATGCACATTCTCCTACATTTTTACTTAGTCATTTCTTTATTTTATTTTTTTTATTATTATATTTTATTATGTTTTCTTATTTTATTTTATTTTTGGTTTAATTTAATTTTCGTAACTATTTTTCAGCTTTAGTAGTCTGTACGGAAACGATCATAACTGGAGCTCCGGAAATCCGTTTGAGGCATTCTAAAAATCGCCGGAAAGCTAAGAGAGAGAGCTACGACTTTCGTGTTGGAGTCGAAGTCATATTCAGAGCCCAAAATTTCAGAATTCCGTTTGAAGTTACAGTATTAGAAATTTATTTCATGTTGGGTCATGTTTTGGGCCTGGGCTATATTTTTGACCCAATTGGGTTTTGAACCAATTCCATTATTTGTAAAACTCGTGTTACTGTTCACGTTGGACACAATTTTTACTATTCACGAAAAAAACTTGAAGTTTTGTACGAGTCTTATGGAGAACTAATACCTCCGGGTTGATCTGCTGTAACCGTATCTCCGCTAACTTTGAGGTTAATATAATTTTCAAGTAATTTTGATTCCCTTTTCAATTTCCTCTATAATTCTGAATGCTCTATTCATTTGTCATTGTTTGATTAATTCAATTGTATATTTTAAAGAATGAATTTAGATTAATTCGAGTGATATTTGTTCTGTTGATCGTAACCGCGTTTGCTTAATTCGTGTTTGCCTTATCTGTTTGCTTAATTCAGATTTAGGGACATAAATCATATATTAGTTGCAATCACGCTTGTTAATTGTTACTGTAATCGAAGGGGAATGGAATCCGTTTAGGGCTTGAGAATTGTATGATCAATGATAAGTGGGAGAACGAACAGTAGATTAACTTATTTTATAATCACTTTTTCTAAATCAAAAACCAAAAACCCCCTTATTTTGTACTGTAATTGGTTATTCTGCTACAAGAATCTTTGAGAACGATATTTCGAGTCACTGTCACTATATTACCATTTCTTACAACAAACTCGTTTTTTTTATCCGCGAGCGACCGCAGATCAAGTTGCTTGAGTTTAATCAGATGAATTTACGCAGAGAAATTTGATTAGGAATTAAATTCAGTTTATTAAGGAAAAATTAGTGGTTACTATCCTTTTTATTTCTTTCATAAACATACTTGACATGTTGGTGTTTGAATGCAAAATGTAACTTATGTGCAAATCTGCCAGTTTTTGTATCTGCCTTGCTCATATCATGTTTAAGTGTTTTGTTGGCCATTTCATGATGTATCATTGTACCTAGGTCATGTGTGAACTCTAGGGGGCCTTTAATTCATAACTGTTGCAAATGTTTTGAAGTTGATGTTATCTTGTGTTGGTCTGGCTTGTGAGAATATTAACCTACTGCTGTAGCATTACCACTTTCATATCATGATCATGATTAGTTAATTTTTTGGTTTAGAAACCCTCATGTAAGTGTTTATGTGTTGTTTGCATTGTGGAAAGCTAGTTTGGTTTCTGGTTCTGCAGCAGATCTTGTTCTTGCATTTTCAGCCCATATGCATTTTTCAACCAACAAGTCATTTTTAGTTCCACCATCTTTTGAGATCATGTGTGTGTTGAAACTTGGTCTTTAATGCATTTTGAATATGCTTGTGAGTGGTTATGTTTCATTAGACTTGTTAAAGGTTGTTGGAATGACTCATTGGAATAATGAGGACCAATGCCTATTTTTGATGTTTTGAGAATTATAACTGTCTTGACATGTGCCTTAAGCTTGATAATTGCCTTTTGTCATGCTTTTATATTGCTTTGAGCCTTACTTTGTGTTTGAGGTGTGTCTGTTAACATGAGATCCTTGTTGCCTTGAATCATGAATGTTTGGCACTATGATTTTGCATCAGTTGATGTTTTCATTAGATTCATGTAGCATGACTGTTTCCAGCTTGATATGTTCATATTTCATTAAAATTGCTACCTGCCATGGTCCTTATTGCATATGTTTGTTAACATGAAGCGTGATAATTGTTGGATCATGTCTGCTAAATATGTGGTTGTGTTTCATCCTTTGTTTCCACTGTCATCACTTAGACACTAGAATAGGGCTTTGATTGTAGCCATGTTCTGTTCACATATTCTCACATTACCAACTGTGTTAACTTGTATGTTTTGTTCTGATACTTTGCAAGCCTTTTGGTATGAATCTGTTTGAACCTGCTAGGCAGCCTCTTTGGATTATTTATTTTTTGAGCACTTGCATTCTTGTATCATGTATTTTTCTGTTGAGAAACCAATTGTCATGACACCTTTGATAAACTTGCAAACTGTTGTGTGCATTAGGGGTTAGGACTGATTGATGATGTATGCCAATCTTGCCATTTTGTGAAATCCATACTTGCTGCCATATGCCTAGGTTCACTAGAAATGGCCATATCACCATTTCTGTTATAGCCAACATATTGACATGTGTTTGAAATTTGACTTGTGCATATAAAACTAGGGTTGTTCATTGATCTTTAATTCAATGTGCATAAATCATTTTGCATGATAAGTACATAGGTTGCATCATGAGCTGTCTTCAAATTGCCAAATAGCATTTCAACTTGGTTGCTCCATTCTTGCCATGTCATATACCAGATTTTACTTGAAATTACCTTGACCAGTTCTTGCATCATGTTTGGATCCTTAAGCATGCATGAATCATGTGTGTATGATAAGTACATAGGTTGTATCATGAATTTCTACACTTTTTTCCAATACAAGCAACAAGCATGTTTTTTTTTCAAACCACTAGCAGTCACACACCAGTTTCTGTTTGAAGCCATCACTGCATGATTTTTGCATCCAAATCCCATGAACAAATCATTTGTGACTTGTGTATACCATTACATATCATTAATCTTTGTTGTCATGAGCTGTAGCTAGCATTTTGCATACCAAGCATTTTTGTCCATAATTGCAACTTATATGCCAATTTTGGTTTGGAACTGATTTGATTGATCTAAGCATCTAGGATCATTGGATAACATGTTTAGAAGATGTGCACACTTTCATTTAATCATGATCCATTTTATTTTGAGCTATGGCCATCATAATGCATTTTCAAGGCAATTTGTGCTCTTGCATATCATTTTTTGATTAGACTTGTTTTGGTATGACTTGTGCATCAAGAATTATTGGTTTATGTATTTTGAAGTTGTGCATACCCTCACATGTTCATAATTCTTTCTATTTTGAGTTGTGGCATTCAAAGTGCAATTTCAAGCTTCACTTTACCATTTTCACATCAGTTCCTTGATTGAAGTTGTTTCTGTTTGGCCTTGGCATCTAGAATCATTAATTAACATATTTGAAAGTTGCTTGGGCCCTTACATGAGTTTAAAGGCATTTGGTTTGATCCTTGGTTTTCAAAATGCACTTCTAAGTTTCACATGACAACTGATATCGTGTTTTAATTTTGATGCATCATCTTGGAAAATTGACATTACCATTGTGGTCCTTGTGAAATTTCATGTGAGATAGACCTAAGTTTTATTGAATTTGGTGGAGTATTGATTAAGTTATGGTGTTGTCGTTTTCTTGTTTTTGCTTGCTTCCCATGTTTTTGCCTTGCCCAGATTTCTTGTGTTTTGTTAAGTACTTAAGTTTTAGGGGTGGCAAAATACATGGATGTATCGCCACCCCAGTGGTTAAACCTTCACTCTCTCATACGCCTTGCACCTCTAGATCCTGGGTTCAATCCACAGTGGAGATCAACCCTTTTTGGTTTTTCACGTTTTGCCTTGTTTCCATGATTTTGTCTTTCTTTCCTCCCACACAACAAACGCGCGCCTTGGCTCAGTTGGTATAATTTTGAGTTGGTATTCCAAGGGTGGTGGGTTCAACACCCACCAGGCGCCTCCCTTCCTTTTTATTGCTATTTTCTCTTGTTTTTTATTCAATTGTTATTAAATTTATAAAAAATCATAACTTCTTCATTTTTTATTATTTTTGATCGGTTCTTTTTGCAACTATCTCGTATTTGTATATATTTTCATGTGATGCATTAATATTCTAGAATTTTCATTTGTGAAAATAACTTAGCATATAAAAAAACGTTCATGTTTCTTTTAGGGGTTTTTACCCTCCTAATCTTTTCAAGCTTCTGATTTATTTTGTTGTGATGTGAGTTCTATGTTTGTCAATCCTCATGTATGTAATTAAAATTACTTTTTGCCTGTGAGCATTATGTTTGTTTCATTTGTAATATCTGTTGCACCCTAAAATTTGACCAACCGGTGCCACTTTCGGCTTATGCTTCGAAGCACTTTCGCATTCGCATTTGCATACTGCATATAGTGCATTTCCTCAATCATGGTGATTTTATCGGGATTACAGCCTTGCTGCCGCCTTTCGGGTATCTCAGACCGGTTCGGATAATCGGAGGTTATTTTGAGAAGTCGCGCGCTTCCTGGGTGTTTTCAACTTATGCAGTGATTTTTGAGATTCTTGGTGTCCGGGTTACTGATTGCTTCGATCTGGCCTCGCGCCCTCTTTTATGTTGGTGATTTGCCTTTGTTTGCATTTTTTAGAATTTAATAGCCTTTTGTGGATTTTAAATAGGCTTTATAGATTTTTCAGAGTTTAAATAGATTTTTTTAATAGCTTTAAATCATTTTTAGAATTTTATAGAGTTTTTAATAGGTTTTAATAGTTTTTTATTAGTTTTAAATAGAATTTTAATAGATTAGTAGAACAATAGTTAATAGATATTATAGGATTTAATAGTTTTAGATATGTTTTAATATAGACTTTAATAGTTTTTTATTAAATAGTATAGATTTTATTAGAGATTTAATAGAAATTTAGTAAAATTTTAAATAGAAGTTATTAGAGTTTTTATTTTTTAGTGGTTTAGAGAGTAGTGGAATTGTTAGAGAATTATTAGAGTTTTTTTTCTATTGTCATTAGTCTAGTGATTAGTATAGATTTAATAGTTAATTCTTCCTTTTAGGTTTAATTAGATTTTAATCATTTAGTTAGACTTTAATTAGAGTTAATTGAGTTTTCATTTAGTTAATTGAGTCATTTAGAATTAATTAGAGTAAGTCAGGTTTTAATTAGTTAATTAGGTTTAAGGCTTTAATTAGTTTAATTGGGTTTAATTCATTTTAATTCAGATTTTATTCAGGCCATTTTCGTGGGCCCAGTCCTTGGAGGCCCAAATCTTTCAAGTCCATTCTATCAGTCCAATGCAATGCCACATGTCCCTTTATAAGCAAGCCACGCGTATCATCATGAGGAGGCCACTTCACTTTTCCATGCACTCAGCTTCCACGCCATGTTTCCCACTTTCCCCTCTTCCCCCCACGTGGCTTCATGCATGACCTCCACTAACTCCCTCACCATGACACTTGGCAATCACTGAGCTTCACCGGTTGCATGGCTGGCGGCCATGCAACCACCGCACCTGACCCTCGCCGGCCACCACCAACCAACTCCGGTCATCTTCCAACTGTCTCAGACCACCGCGACCAACCCTAACCAACCATTAACCGTCTCCGGCCGCCGTAAACTTCGTCGGAAAACTCAAAAAACCCAGAAATTCTTCTAACATCTTTGATCTTCATCTTCCCGATCATCATCAACTTTCTTCCATTTCTGATCTACAACCATCATCATCATTCCTAGAACTTCATACATCCAACGAATCACTCCGATCCTCATCTTCATCAAAAGACTATCAACAAATCTCCAGATTCGGCACGAGTTCAGAATCCCTCATCCAATCTTCCTCGCATCTTCATGATCAACAGTTTCCAAAATCTTGCATGTTCATCAAATCACCAGAAATCGCTGGAACATAATCGTATCCGAGAAACTCATCTTCCAACAACCTTCTCCGATCTCCAGATTTCCTTCAATCTTCCCAGCAATTCATCAACTCCAAGAAACTTCTTCACCATCTTCGTCAAGATCCCTGAAGAATCATCAACCGAAGACCTCAAGAATACTCCATCGCGTTCAAGATCTCTCCAGAAGCTTCCTGAGATTTCCAGATCGACCGTGTTTCATCATGCCTTCGTCTACGAACATGGATCCTTCGTTTTCTTCTTTTGCGAATATCATCTTCAATAGTTCTTCGTCAGGAGCTTTCTTCGTCAGGAATAGTACTCTTCAAGAAACCTTCACGAATCGCTTCCCAGCGCACCGCCATCATTTCCGTATGAATGAATCTGATGAGATTGAGACCGAGAGATAGTGATAGAGTGGAACGGAGTTGAATCAGAGGAAGCAAGGTTAGTGGTTTGTTTGAGTGAGAAGAAGAATCTGAGATTGTTGTGAGGGTTTGGTGAAGAACGAATGAGGGAGAAGAAGTTGGAGAGAAGGCCGAACGGCCGTGAACAGTGAATGGCAAGGCAATGAACTAGGGTTTTGGTTTGGCATTCTGAGAAGTGGACGCTGGGTCCTGTGGGCTTTCCCTAAGCCCAACGAACATTCTAATTGCACCCCTCAATTTCCTTTACACCCTCCCTGCGTGTTTTTTCTTTTGGATAGTTGTTGGGCTGGGCCTGACGGTTTTTTTACTAGCACACCTCCGTTTTTCTCAACTCACCCCCCACCCCCCTGGGTTCCTTGTTTTTTCTGAATTGGTGCATTGGGTTGGGCCCAGTTTGTATTGTTTTTTGCTGAATGCCTCTCCTAGCAGCAGCTTGGCACCTCCTTTGTTTTTTCTCTATTTTCTTCTTCTTTTATTTCTTTTGTGTAGGTCTTTAGATATTGAAAAATAATATTGAGGAAAAAATAAGAAAAAGAAAATATGTGGAAAATATATGAAAAGGATATTTGAAAAAGAATATTGAAAAAAAGAATAGTGAAAAAAGAATTGAAAAGTACACGGGAGATAGCTGTCCGAAGCAACATTTGGCGATGTTCTGTCGTAGAATGACTTCGTTTGTGCAAAATGACAAGCTGATGATCCATTGCTTTCAGTATAGTCTGACTGGGGCATCTTTGAGGTGGTATATGCAGTTAGAGAGTAATCAGATTCGATCATGGGTGGATTTAGCCAGAGCTTTCCTGAAGCAGTACGATTACAACCTGGATATGGCTCCTAGTCTCGTACATCTGCAAGAATTATCTCGGGCGGAGAATGAATCATTCAGAGGGTATGTGCGAAGATGGAAAGAATTGGCCGCTAGTGTTCAACCACCGCTTCAGGAAAGAGAAATGGTTGACCTCTTCTTGGGTACTCTGAAGGGCCATTATTATGACAAATTGTTCGGTTGTACAAGCTTTGTGGGCCTGATGAGAATGGGGGAGCTTGTTGAGAGAGGACTCAAGAGTGGAAAGCTTCGAGATGCTCCTTATATCCCAGTTGATAAGAATGAGTCAGTTGTCAGTTCTCAAGAAGAGTGGGAAGAAGGAAATGACGTCGTCTCAGAATCTCTAGCATCTCAGGATCGGTTTTCAGACACTTCAAGTCAACGGTCATCCTGTCGTCAATCGCGTCAGCACGCTCAATGAAGGCCAAGGAAAGCTGAAAGGCAGTTTACTCAGCTACCGGTGTCGTACAGTCAGTTGTTGCCAGATCTGGTCAGAAGTGGATTGATAGTGCCGAAAGAGACTAATCCAATGATTCCACACTATCCTCCAGGGATTGATGCCAGCGCCCGTTGTGAGTACCATGTTGGGGTACAGGGGCATTCAACAAATGATTGTAAGGTGCTTAGAAGCCAGGTTCAGGATCTGTTAGACTCTAACCGGATTTTCATCGCGCCCTAGGGTTTTGTTCAGATTAACGATTCTCCGTCGTCCAGTTGTGTAGGTTCGTCAGTTAATGTCATGGAAGACTCCACGGGAAGTGTGTGTTTTGAAGAATGTCAAGCGGAGAGTTCAGTTGAATATGGGAGAAGTTTCTAGAGGTTTATGTGTCGGGTGTCGCATTTGTTTCTCTGCCTAAACCGTTTTAGCTTTTGTGCATTATTGTTTGCTGACCATCACCAGGATTGTTGGCTGGGGTCATTGTATTCATACTCATTTGTGCTTACGTGCTGCTTTTGTTGGTTGTACATGTGTGGGAGGTGTTCGTCTGGGTGCTTGTAGCTTGAGTTTCTCTTTGTCTTGTTATGAATGTGTGTTTGCTTTCTGCATTGCATTATCATTTAACAGGTACATTAGAACCGTGGGTCTTATTTCCTCATCGTCCAGTTTGTTGCAGGAATTCCTTCAGAGATATGGAACAGAATCAGGTTGAATTAATTGAAGTCCGAAGCCAGCTAGGGCAGATGATGAGAGACATGCAAGAGATGCGTCTGGAGCAGAAGGTCCTCAAAGAGGAAAATAGTCAGTTGAAGACCCAAATGAGCTTGATCATGGAAGTAGTCAAGAATGTGCTTAGGAAAGGGGATGATCAGCTATTTGAAGCCGCAGTGAAGGAGCTCGTGCCACCTGTGCCTGGGGAATCTGAGCTTAACGAACGTGTTGACAGACATCAGCAACAACAACAAAGGATACATCAGGCTCAACAGAGGATTCAGGAGGGGAGGCCAAAGAGGGTATTTGAGGCGCCACCTTCAACGTATGCTGAGCTCTTTCAGGCTTTATTGAGGTTTAAAATGGTTGAGAAGAGAACGTTGGACCCACCCACAGGAGCGCTTCCTCATGGGTACGATACCAGTAAGCAATGTGAATTTCATTCTGGGGCACTCGGACATGACATCGAGAGTTGTCTTGCTTTTAAGCACAATGTTCAAGACCTGATTGACTCAAAAGATATTGAATTCACGCCAAGCGGTGTAGCTGTACGTATTGGTCCTATCCCAGTTGATGCTAAGATGAGGGATGTTTCTGAAGCTGCAGTAGGACAGAAATATATCCTGGACTCCATGGTGTCAGAATCTCCATGCCAACAACTGTTGCCTATTCCTGGGGCAGATCTGAGAAAGAAGATGGCTAAGCATAAGGAGTGCCTTAATCAGTGCGGTGGAAATCAAGAAACCGATGTTGTATTTGCTACGAAGGTTGTTCAACAGTCAACCCGATACCAGCGACGACAGCAACGACCTCAACAGCAGCAAAGACAACATCATCCCAATCAGCGAAGAGCTCAAAATCAGAGGCCGGTGAGGGTATTTAGTGTGCCTCCGATGCCCTATGCCGAACTTCTTCATGCGTTGCTACGATTACAGTTGGTTGAGAAGAGGAAGTTAGCCCCGCTGACAGGTACGCCTCCAGCAGGGTATGATATCAATGAGCACTGTGATTTCCATTCAGGAGCACTGGGGCACAACATTGAAGATTTTCTGGCCTTCAAGCACAAGGTGCAGGACCTACTTGATAGTGCAACTATCAACTTCGGGCAGGAAAGGCCAAAAATCATCTGAATGAGGAGGAGGGGCTCTGTAATTTGGTTGGGTCGCTGAAAGCAGATCAGGACAACATCGAGTTGCCTCTAATAACTGATTGTGAAGATGGTTGGTTCAGCAGCAGGACAGATGTGAAAGCCC